>JACBWV010000151.1:93264-126031 GCA_013435795.1 Chlamydomonas sp. ICE-L
GGGGGGGGGGGGTCAGCATAGACAGGTGTGTATGACATTGACATGGACCATGACTTTGCCACTTTCCGTCTTATGCAAGAACGTACACAACACTACCAATTTTATATTCAAAAGTAGAGCCCACCATCCTATCATTCATTCCACTCACCTGCACAACTGGCACACGCATGAGTCTGACCGTATCGTACGGGGACAGCTGCATTTTATGTTAAGATGGGTCCAACAATTTCGACCAAGGCTGATGTGTGTGCTACCTTGTGCTTCTCGGGACTAAGCCTAGTCCGCACCTTGTGGATCATGTAAGTGTCATGTCATGTCATATCATGTTGGTTTCATGTCAAATCCATCCCCGCCCTCATCACCTACTCGCTTCTGGGTTGATAACCCCCCCCCGCCCTACAGACCCCGATGACCCTGTGCCCCCCCCCCCCCACCCACCCTCCTCAACCCACCATCACCCCCGACACCCACAACACACCATCAATCCACCCATATTCACTTACCACCCACACACCCACACAACCACACTCATCCTTCTACTCACCTGACGACTGGCAACCAGAATGAGTCTGACCCTGTTTGCCCTAGGGGGACAGCTGGCATTTCAATTTAGGGGACCGACGAGGCAAGGATGATTGGTGCAAGCCAGGGCAGACCGGAGTCCATCCGTGTCTTGGGTTTATCTAAAACCAACGCCCCTGGCAAGTCAACATATTCCAAGTGATCAAGATACGGGGACCTCGTTAAAGCAGCCCGGAGTCCCCAGGCACCCTCATGTCTGTGCGCGCGGTGATGCAATGCTGCTGTGGAATGGTGTGGGTGCCTATTGGTGGCTGGCTGGCCCTCTGGTTGGTTTTTTGTTGTGTCTTGTGTGGCTTGAGGGCGGAGTGCGGTTCCTTTCCCGGTGGGGGTGATGGGCTGGGAGTGGGATGGGCAGTTGGCATCTAATTCAGTGATCAGAACCGGGACCTGGTAGAGGGAAGCAGGTTGGTTAGGAGGCAGTCTGTGTTTGATCCACAGGTGGCTGTCAACATCTAATTCAGTGATCAGAACGGGGACCTAGTACAGAGGGAAGCAGTGAGTGGGTGTTACGGTGCTTGGCTGGTTGGTTGGTTGGTTGGTTGGTGCTGCACAGCAGAAGTTGAAACATTGAGTGATATGAGCAACCAGGAGGATATGGGTCTGACATATCAGGACATGCTGGATTAGGCCACAAAGCGCACATGAGTAAAGCATGATTTGGCATGTGTGTACCAGCACCACCCCCCACTGATCCACCCTGCCGCCTTTTTGAGTTGCTATATTGTGACCTGGCTAATCTGGCATGACTACGGATTTTTTTTATTCGAGCCCCCCGCCCCATTTAGGATTGAGTGTCTCGCATGATCTGGCATGACCTGGCATGCTACTGCAATCGATCCTGGCGTCCACAGCTAATGGCATGACCCCCTGGCGTGGATACCTGTTGTCATGACTCCATGCGTCATTCTATGGCAATGTCTGCATTGATCTGGCATGCCTAATGCCGCATGATCTGGCATGTACTGCAGGATCCTGTGCATGCTATTGGCATGATCTTGCATGATCTGGCATGCTACTGGCATTACCTGGCAATTTGCATTTTTTGTCTTGGATGATATTTGCCTGATCTGGCATGGCTATGGCCATGACATGGCATGCTTTGGCCCTTTTGATTTTTGGCATGATCTGGCATGATATTGGCCATGTTCGATCTGGCATGATTGGCAACTCCTTCTCTTCCGCTATCTGGCAATTGATCTGGCCCATGCTACAGCGAGATGGATGATCGTTGATCGGAAAATCGAGTGGAGCGGAGTGTGTCCAGAAGCATGTCACTTAATAAATCGTATTTTCACATCATCCACTCATTCCCCCCCCTTCATTACCCCAGCCCAGCCCAGCCCTGCCCAGCCTAGCTACAACAGTATAAAATTGTTGTGTCTGACCACCCCAGCAGCAGCCAACGAAAGCTAGACCACTCACGCTTGAATCTTTCTTTTCCCATCTTCCCTCTCCAAGCTCCAGATCCAGCAGCATGCGAGCTTAGTTCACAGCTTTTCCATTGCCACCCTTCCCCCCTTTATTACCCCAGCCCAGCCCAGCCCAGCCCAGCCTATAACATTTGTCTATTGTGTATTCCTTTGATTTCTCCACCCACATTCCGCACACCAGATTACATTTATTTTTCTTGAGCCAGCCCCCCCACATCACCTTTTAACTCTTAACTATGTCACCCCACACCCCCCCCCAAGATCAAGGTAACAGCAGCATTGCAAGCTTAGTTCAACATGCCCTGTTACTATTGTTGTTACACTTTCCCCCATAGGTACCCCAGCCCAGCCCCAGCCAATGCTTCAAGCACAGGCTCCAGCAACATGGTCTAATATCGTTGATTTCACAGCCAGCCAGCCCACTCACTTTGAATCTCCATATTCCCTCACCAAGCTCCAGGTCTAGAAGCATGCGAGCCCCTCCCGTGTATCGCACATCTGTCACAAGCGTCAGATCTGAGTCTTTTCTTGACTTTCTCTGTCGTGCGTTGGAGAAGTAAGGAGCTTCATGGTCCAGGGTAAGCTCGACAATTCGCAGGCGTTTAATGAAACTTGGCATCTATAGTAGGCGAAACGCAGATACCAAGTTTGTGTGTGGGGGGGGTGGGTGGGTGGGTGGGTGGGGGAGTACTAGTGTTTGAAGAAAGAAGCTTAGGGCAGGAGCTTCAGGACCCCCACGGGTAAGCTCATCGATGCGCAGGTGTTTGATGACATCTGGCATCTGCAGAAGGCGAGGTAAAAGAACAAAGAAAAAAAATAAAAGTCAGGGTAGGCTGGATGAGTCCCAGAGAATGGTGAAATATTCTCCCCGTATCATCCTCACTGAGGCCATCAAATCATACCTCAATTTTTGAAGGCCAGATTTACCACACTTCTCAGAATTCTCGAAATTCCAGGCCAAATCTGAGATACTAACTACCAACTACAACCTTTCTGAAAAATCAAAATCCAAATCATTCACTGAATTGCTACAAGTCTCACAGAAAGGTGAAATGTACTCCACAGCCAATCCACCAATACGTGCAATCGATTGACCTTCAATTTCTTGAAAGCTACAACATTTACGACGACATTCCCTCTATAAATTTCATTTGGAACACACCACTCAAATTCCAGGCCATATCTGAGATACTAACTACAAACTACAACCCACACCCAGTTCTGTGGTTTTATATAAACACACAAATCACTTTCACTATAATCCATACTCACTGAGTGTCTACCCAAATACCAAAGAGAGTCGTTAGTAACATGCGTTCACACCGCACTCGTCTCTCCATTCAAATTCTAGAGGACGTATTTTTGATTTATCATCTGTGGCTTGGTTGGAGGATTTCTCGCTCAACTAAAACACCATCGCTCCAACAAAGCTTGCGTATGACTCGTCGTAACACCGTTTATGCTGCGACACCTCAGGACGGGTGCCAGGGTTGCGGCGTCCCCGTAGGCCGCCGGTGGGTGCTTGGGTGGGGTGGGGGGTCGGTGTCCGTGGGGATTGGTGGTTGCTGGGCTTGGCGTTCTTTTCTTTTTGGTGTGGTGATTGGTGTGGTGGTGTTTGGGTTGGGTGTTGGGAGGGGGATTTTCTTGGGGGGGGGGAGGGAGGAGTGGAGGGACATAGTTGGAATGGCCCCATGGTGTACCGCTCGTGTGACGGGTTCAACCCATCTAGTGCAAACTGGTATACACGGCCAGGCTGCAGCATATGAGGAGGGGAGGGGGTAGGTGCTGGGGTTGGTGGTTGAGGGTGTGGGGGTGAGGGGAGTTGTGAGGGGACTCTTTTATGGGGCTTCGCTCTTGTGGTGCCCCCCCCCACCGGGCTGTGGGGACGGCGTGAGTATGCTGTCTGTTCGTTTTTGGCGGCGAGAATAGTTGGCCAAGAACGGCTGATGTCCCCCCCCCGTTTTTTTTGTGGCCGTGTTGGGTTCAAACCATCGCTTAATGCACACTGTGGTGCAATCTGATGGCCATTCCGCAAGCAACGGAAGGGCAGGCGGTTGGAGTTTGGGGGCTGGGGTTGGGTGAGGTTAAGGTTTGTTAAGGCATTGGGGGGTTGGGGGGTGGGTGAGGGGGGGTGGGGGGGCTTTCGATCATACTTGGCGCCTCTCCTCACGCTCCCATGGCCGCACATTTCATGATCATACCTGTGCGACTCATCATATATCACTTCTTCCTCGTTGTCACTACGTACTACCCAGTACTTTAGCATCCTTACTTCCTCCACCACCATGTGACCATTCCAACGTCATTGTCGTGCATGACCATCACACTCTAATGCACCCCACTAGACTGTCCAACACCGCGCCTAATCTCGTGCGTTATATTTAGATATTATTACTCAACCCCCCACCACACCACCCACTGTCATCAGTATTAGCACTCTGACCCCAGTGATCTCCACACACGTGCGTTCATCGTCGGTTATTCTCCACTGTTCCCCTCATCTACCTCTTCGTCCAGAGTCCTTCGCCACCATACTTAGCCATATGCCCCTGGCCGTATTACCACTTGAATTTCTTTTTCCGTATTTTTTATGTTGGTTGCCCAACTTTCCATCTTGCATCCCCTCATCCTCAGTTAAACACCTCCTTACCTTCAACCTCCGTCCACATGTTGAGCCAACCCCCGTCTCCCCATCTACCTTCTCTGTTTCAGTAGTCCTAATTTGGTTCCCTCTTGCCTGCCACCACACCACGCCTACCATCACATTCTACTCATAAGACCTTTACCGTCCATCCCACATGTTGACCCATTACACCGTCTCTCCATCCACCTCCTCCTGCTCATGAGTACCCAACAGCATATATATTTAGCGCTCACCACCACCACCACCATCATCAGTAACACTCTTACCTTCCTCCACCACATGTTGACCCATTCCACCGTCTCCCCATCCACCTCCTCCTGGTCAGAAGTGCCCAACAGTAACTCTCGTTGCCGCTTACGATCGTACTTCGTACTGCCATCCTTGCCATCCCTAGAGCTAGGGGAATCTTGTGTCGGGAGAATCTTTTCAGATATCAAACTTGCTGTACTATAAACTAGCTCTAATTGATTGCGTATCCATGTTCGGCCTTGGAGCCACTGCCAGAGCAGCTGGCAAGCAAGTGTGAAGAGGACACCAAAGGCGATTCCATCCACACCCATCCTGCAGGCACAGGAGAGATAAATATCAAACTTGCTATACTGTAAAATAAACATAATTCATTGCGTATCCATTTTCGGCCTTGAAGCCACTGCCACAGTAGCTGGCAAGCAAGTGTGAAGAGAACACCTAAGACGATTCTATCCACACCCATCCTGCAGGCACAGGAGAGATACATATCTAACTTGATGTACTGTAAACTAGGTCTAATTGATTGCGTATCCATATTGCAGGCACAGGAGAGAGGAAGGAGTGGTGATGTACTGTGATAGTGTTGGTGGTGGCGTTGGTGATGGTGGTGGTGTTGGTGCTGGTGTTTGGCGTTGGTGTTGGTGTTGGTGTTTGGTGTTGGTGTCCACGTTAGTGTTGATTCCTTATTGATTGAGTATTCATGTCCTGCCTTGGAGCCACTGCCGGAGCAGCTGGCAACAAGGGTGAAGAGAACACCAAAGGCGATTCCATCCACACTCATCATACAGGCACAGGAGAGATACATATCAAACTTGTACTATAAACTAGGTCCAATTGATTGCGTCTCCATGTTCCGCCTTGGAGCCACTGCCACAGTAGCTGGCACGCCACGGGTTGAAGAGCATGTAGATTATCACCATTAAGCTTCCCTGTATTCCACTACATTTCCACTCAACTTCTGCCGTCTGACCCCAAGGAGATGATAAATTACTACACACAATTTTTGATGCATGTACACCACCACTAGTGCTTTAACTTGATTGGTGTATCAATGCTTACGGCTTGGGAGCACTGCACTCATATGTAGATGGCAACGTATAAGGCGTGAAGAGAAAACCATAATGGTTTTTCCAAAGTCCATTAACAACATTCATCATGGGTGTTTGTGTTTTTTTGTTTTGTTGTTGTCTTGTGTTTTGTTGTGTGGTACGGTAATTGTGATGGCTGCTACGGGCGCTTGCGTGTTGCGTGTTGGTGTTTGGTTCTGTTTGGTCATTCTTTTTTTTTTTTTTTTTTTCCTTTTTTTTTTGCTTGGTGTCTGTCGATGTTGGTGATCGCTGTTTTGTTGGTTTCTTTTCGTCGCGCAGTCCTTTTGAGTGTTCGTGTTTTTCGCGTGTTACGGTGTTAGTGTTGGTGTTGCGTTTTGGTGGTTGGGGTTTCGGCGCGTGTTGTTTGATTTTTTGGCCCTCTTGTGTGTCTCGTAAGAGTGCTTCGCAGAGTTGCGTTGCTAGCTTTAACTATTAGGTGGCTGTTCTTGGTGTGGTGTGTGATGATTTGGTTTTTGTGTCGCGTGTTGCGACGTTGTGTTTCGGCTTGGTTTGGCTAACCTTTCTGTTTTTTCTTGGTTAGAGAGCCACCTGTGTGCGTGTTGTGTGGGTTTGTGGTTGACTTTTCTTTTGTTGGCTGATTATGGGTGTTCGGGTTTTGGTGTTGGGGTTGTTTGGTGTTCGGCTTTTCTCCCTGTTGGCCGAGTGCGTGCTGCTGTGTGTTGGGCTACTGGGGAGGTTTGGTTGAGGGCGTGGTTGAATGTGTAGGGTGGTTTCGGTAATGTAGGTGGTTGGTGTTTGTGGTTGGTGTTGAGTTGTGTTTGTGTGCGGGAGATTTGGTGTTGGTGTTTGGTGTTGGTGTTGGTGGTTGGTGTTGGTGTTTGGTGTTGGTGTTTGGTGTTGGTATTTGGTGTTGGTGTTTAGTGTAGGTGTTTGGTGTTGGTGTTTGGTGTTGGTGTTTAGTGTAGGTATTTGGTGTTGGTGTTTGGTGCTGGTGTTTGGTGTTGGTGTTTGGTGTTGGTATTTGGTATGTGGTGTTTGTGTTGGTGTGTGGTGGTGGTGTTTTCTTTGGTTGTTGGTGTTTGGGTTGGTTGTTGGTGTATGTTTGGTGGTGTGTGGTTTGGTTCTTGTTGCGTTTGGTCGTGGTATTGGTGTTGAGGTTTAGTGTAGGTGTTTTGGCTGTTGTGGTTGGGTTCGGTTGTTGGTGTTGGTGCTGTCTGGCTGGTTGCTGCTTGGTGCTTCGGTTTTGCCAGTTTCCATATGCTCGTTGTGGGTTATTAAATGATGTTTATTATTTACCATTCATTATTTATCAGATAGATTTAGTTGGCGTCAAACCGTTTTACACCAGGTTCTCACACGTACACGTACCACCACTCGTTTCACTTAGATTTTTTATTGTGTTACAACCCTGTTTGTTGCATATCTTTAGGTTATTATATCAATATCGTTTTTCCAATTACTTACGCCGGGTTGTATCCCTTGTTTTTTGGTCCGACTCCCTTTTCATCGTTACCACAACCATTATATACAGTGTTTACCGAATGCATTACAACTGTACATCACACCCCGCTATCTTTTAATCTGTGTATATTATACAGTTACAATTCTTTAGTTGGTCTTCCCCCCCTTTTCCCCCCCCCCCAGTGGCCCTTTTTTTCCCTATCCCCCCCTCTTGTTTTGCGGCTCCTATCTTACCCCCCCCCCTCTCCCCCCGACAAAACAGTTACATATGCGTGTCTGTCGGGCTGTAACCACCCACACCCTTATACTGTTGTTACACCTATATAGTCTTGCTATTACACGGACAACAGTGAGTATTGTATCACGTGGCGGTGCCCGCCATTTGTTTTTATAGACCTTGCATGGAGTGCTAACACAGTTACACCTGATCCGACCGTCTCATTATTGTGTTTTATGTTCCCCCGTCTCTTTTGCACCGAGTTTTTTTTTTTTAACAGTGATGATCCTGTGTGTTTATTATGTATGGGCCCCCCGCCTAATCTTTTATCCCTTTTTTTCATTTCGCCACCCCTTTTTTTCTTTTTCTTTTGTACTTTCACCCCCGAGCGTCCCCCCTTTAGTTGTTTTTTGCCAGTGACAATGAGTATTCTGGGAAGGGTCTCTAGTTGTTACGACTTATGTAAAGATGTAGATAACATAAGAGGACGAGCTGGTCTCACAGAAATTTTGACATTTATTTGAACGTTTTTTCCTATATTATTGTGAACATACCTTAGATTTTACCTAAATATTAATATAAGTTAATTACTTAGTTTTTCTATACCAAACACTCCTACTAGATATCTGTTGGCCCTTTCCCCTAACTCTACAAGACCACTGGTAAAGCCATGCTTCTCATTTTCAGCTACACACCGCAGTTTAACCTTTCTAGGAGCCTCCCTGTTCTGCTAACCCTTACCCGTCAAAACTATACGCCAATCGCGCAAAAGTGCATCTGGAAACTGACACAATCATATTTCCAAATTGTCGAAATATTGGGGCTTAGCACAGTGGCTGGCTCAGGGAGCTGCCTTGGAGCTGCTGCTTGTGGCTGAAAATTAAAGCTATGAGTAAATTCATAGAGAACAGCAAGAGAATTTATCACGCTTAGATTCTGACTCTTTATTTCTCCATTTTGCGATTTGTACTAAACAAGCAACACAGAGGGCAACGCTATTTAAAACACCCATACACCTTGGCTATGCACTCTCTGCAATACCATGTACACCCACCAACACCAATATACACATCCACACTGGACACCAGCACCCATCCACATTGGCTATGCACTCTCATCTATACCATGTACACCCACCAACACTTACATACACATCCACACTGGACACCAACACCCATCCACATTGGCTATGCACTCTCATCTATACCATGTACACCCACCAACACTTACATCCACATCCACACTGGACACCAACACCCATACACATTGGCTATGCACTCTCATCTATACATGTACACCCACCAACGACTTACAATCCACATCCACACTGGACACCAACACCCATACACATTGGCTATGCACTCTCATCTATACCATGTACACCCACCAACACTTACATCCACATCCACACTGGACACCAACACCCATCCACATTGGCTATGCACTATCATCTATACCATGTACACCCACCAACACTTACATACACATCCACACTGGACACCAACACCCATACACATTGGCTATGCACTATCATCTATACCATGCACACCCACCAAGACTAACAAACACATCCACACTGGACACCAACACCCATCCACATTGGCTATGCACTATCATCTATACCATGCGCAACCTCTCATGCTATATACATAGGGACCGGCATATCATATGATGCCAGCAGTCTGACTAGGCTAAAGCTTCAAATTCTATATATTAGCATATGATGCAATTTGTATGATAGCATATGCTATCATACTCGCCTTCGGTCAACATCATATGATATGATGGCCCCCACATAGACACCCACCCACACAGCCTCCCACGGTTCACCCACACTCTTGCACACATTCCCCAGCTTTGGCAATACCCTTCATTCTTTATCCCAGCTTCCCTTCAGCTCCCAGCTGTACCTTGCAATGTAACCATCCTCATCATACAAGGACCATTTTGTTTAGCTACTATGCTCCTTTGTTTTTTTGCTCCTTTGCTCCTTTCTTTGAAGTATTATTTTACAATAATGCTTGGATTTGCATTGATTTTTTTATTGTTTTATAACTTTTACGTTTTCCCTAGTAATTTATTTTACTTCCATAGACAGCGAGCAGCCAAATTGCTGGCTGGAGCTATATAACCAAGTTCAAGTTTTCCTACTATGCTACTAAGCTCCTTTTGCTCTTTCGCTCCTTGGCTCTTTTGTTCTATTGCTCCTTTTTTTGAATCTGTTTTTTTAAGAATACTTGGATTTCTGATTGATTTTGATAACGTTTACAAGTTCAAGTTTTGCTACTCCTTTGCTCTTTTCCTCTTTAGCTCATTTTTAGCGTCCCCCCCCTCCCCCCCCCCCAACCCCCTTCAGAGAGGCAGAGGCCCCTAGATTCACTCCGTTGTCCATCTGTCCGTCCATCCAACCGACGACCGAGACGAAGCCTGGCACGTCAGCCAACCGTCTCATGACTAACTGGCTTCAGTTCAATCCATTCCGTTGCCACCTGTTGTTCTGATAACTAACACTCTCCGCAAATTTTATTTTTAATAGGACTTGATTCATGTAATGAAATGTAATGCAATGCAATGCAATGCAATGCAATATTGAATGCAAAAATTACTAACCCCCGCTTCTGCTGCGTCCACTTATTAGTCCCTGCTGCTGCTGGGACCTCCTGCATTCGCTGCAACATCTTCTGCCGCCGCTTGTTGGAGCCTTCAACAAACTTGGAGGCGGGGTTCTCAGAGCCCACCAGTAAGCTTGCTGTGGACACATTGGAGGGCACCGCGGAGGGAGGGGGGCACAGGGCATCACCCTAGGCAGGATGGGTGAGGAAATATTTTGGTTTGGTTTGGTTTGGTTTGGTTTGGTTTGGTTTGGTTGGTTTGGGTTGGGTTGGGTTGGTTTAGGTTAGGTTAGGTTGGGTTAGGTTAGGTTAGGTTAGGTTAGGAGAGGTTAGGTTAGGTTAGGTTAGGTTAGGTTAGTTAGGTTAGGTTGGGTTGGGTTTGGGTTTGATTTTGGGTTTTGGTTGGGGTTTGGGTTGGGTTGGGTCCAGAACCAGATTGCCAGAATTATAACCTGGATCATTCAGTCAAGGTCTGGCAAGGTTTGGCTTGGTTTGGTTTGGTTTGGTTTGGTTTGGGGGTGGGGTGGGGGTGGGGTGGGGTGGGGTGGGGTGGGGTGGGGTGGGGTGGGGTGGGATGGGGGTGGGGTGGGGTGGGGGGTGGGTGCGTGCGTGCGTGTGTGCATGGTGTGTGAGTGTGTGTGTGTGTGTGTGTGTGTGTGTGGTGTGTGTGTGTGTGTGTGTGTGTGTGTGTGTGTGTGTGTGTGTGTGTGTGTGTGTGTGTGTGTGTGTGTGTGTGTGTGTATGTGTGCGTGTGTGTGTGTGTGTGTGTGTGGTGTTTTGTGTGTGTGTGTGTGTGTGTGTGTGTGTGTGTGTGTGTGTGTATGTGTGCGTGTGTGTGTGTGCGTGTGTGTGTGTGTGTTTGTGTGTGTGTGTGTGTGTGTGTGTGTGTGTGTGTGTGTGTGTGTGGCGTCTGGGTGTCGTGTGTGGGTGTGGGTGTGGGTGTTGGGGTGTGTGGGGTGTGGGGGGGCAAAAGATAAACAGTCGGTTTGGGGAAAGCACATACCCACGCAAGACAGCTAGGTAAAGGCGTGTCGAAGGGAGTGCGTCCGACGATTTGCAATTTCTGGTCGTTAGCGATGTATTCCAAGTCTCCAACCAACTAGTACAGTCACCTTGTCTCTAAAATTGATCCATCCGCCTCTACATCGCGGCGACGCCCGTGAGCACAGTGATGTCCTTAACCTCGAGCTATTGACGATAATCGCCTGCGTGAATCAAGTTGGTTGCATGCAGGTGAATTGCGTTTCTCGAACAGGGCGGGCAATTCCAAAGCGAGGGTGCGTTTGGTTGGGCTGATGCAGAGGAGAGGCCATCCGTGCATTGCGCGTTGATTAGAAACAGCATTACCGCTTGGGATCGAGTTGAGGTTGGTGACTCGGAAAATTGTTTAGAATGCAGCAAGTTGTGGGCGTGGATTCCAGGGGTAGAGAGGTACATGTGGATATTCAGTGCGCTACGAGCGGCACCATTATATCAGATCCCACTAACATCAGCTGCGCGGAAAGATGAACATCAGCCTCTGCGGAATGGCACAGCTAGGTCTCCAACTGCGAGATGCAACCGATGCAACGATCGAATTGTGTACTGCGCCAGTACAAAAGTTTGCCGTTTTGGTAGGTTGAATCAAACGCAGCCCAAATTGAAGGGCGACGTGGCACGTGGTACGAGAACCAAACACGACATGGTCGTCGTCAAATGGTTCGGATGCTGGCATACAGAACCACACGCGATTTCGTAGTCATTGCTTTCTTACAATGCGAGATTAAGAGTCCCAACCTAGTGCACTTCGCTGAGATAACCGCTCCACGACTGGCTCCATTACGGCACGCGGCAAGCATCGGGGGTGTCGGTGATCTCGCGAGGCCCTGCAAGACACACATACACCTTCAATCCTCTCTGCTATTTTATTGGAAGATCCCTCCCTAATGTTTTTTTGCTGGCTTGTCTTGGGCTAACAATGGGCTGACGATGACAAAGTAATAACAAATTTGAAGCATGGGCTATATGTATAAAGATACACGTCCTTATTCTTCTTCGCAACGCCGTCATCACAAAGCGAAGGTGGCGTGGCGTCAGGCGAGCATCGCAGGCCGGAAAATTCAAATTCCCAGTTTCGCCTCTCCGCTTCAAACTTCCACTCCTCCGCATCAAAACTCCACCTGCGCGCCATCTCCCTTTCCGCCCTGTCCGCTCTGTCCAGCAATACCCTGCCCTGCACAGTGATTGTTTTAATAATTTTGGCCTAAACCAGCCTAAACTAAAATAATTGGCTTGCGCGATTCCCAGGTCTGGGGGTTGAGCAGCTGGAAACATTACTGATCGGTCTGCGCGATTTTGCTTACATTCTGGTTCGACCAATAAACCCATGCAACGTTCACATCTACATATTAGAGTTTGAGCCATTAGGGTTTAAATCCACCTGAGTTAGCTTAGGGGCAGGGTAATTCAAAGCGCGCGCTTTTGCGCTTTTGAGCGCTGACTTTTTGACCCCCTCTGCGCTTTAAGCGCAGTTTTTTGCAACCCCTTGTGGGAGCTGCAAGCAATTTTTGCACTTCTTGCACCACAAATCGCAATTTGTTTTTTTCAAGTGCGATTAAGCGCTGGCCAATTAGGCCATTTGAAGTACCCTGGTTAGGGAAACGTCCCATTATTGTAGGGACTGGCCCTTTAATATTTCGATACGGTAGTCAAAGGAATGCATCGAACCCATGCAGGGTTAGGGTTACAGGATTTTCGAACACACGAATTAAATACCAAAATGCCTAAGGTAGTGGCTTACTAGTACCTGAATAGGCAAAAGATTGAACTAGAATGAATAATTTGAACTTGAATTAAAATAATAACAACATATGTACACATCCGGTCCAAGGTGAACGTCTCAAGTCTCAACGCTGACAGACCCATCGCCATTCATTACTTACTTCCCCTCCCGCACACCGTCCCTAAATCCGTTGCGTCCAAAATCGTGTCAAATGCCAAAGCTGCATACTTAGCTCAAATCTGCGCTATATATAGGCGGCAGTTCGATTGCTCCCTGACAAGTACCCGAATGAAACAAATCTCCTGATGTTTGGAAGAGAGGATTAGCCCCATTAAAATGTCCGTTCGTCCGCCAATCACAAACAAAATTTTCAGGTTTTGTGAAAAACATCAAAAAAGTTGAACATTCTATATTTTGGATGAATTATAAGACTTTTCTATACCTGACAAATTCTGACCCGAGCACACGTGAGCATCGCAATTCACGAAAAGGAGCTCAGGTTGGGCAAAATAGCTACAATTAACGGTTATCAATTGGATTTAAGTTTTTTTTTAGCTAACATTTCAAATTCTAACCACTTCGACATGTGCGTCTACATGGGTTTGGGAGCAGAATTTTCGTCAAAAATTGGAGGCGAAACATGTAAGCATCACAAGGGACGAAACAATCCCCTAGGGCACGAGCTAAAATTAGCCCACGGACCCCACCTCAGGGCCGCGCGTGGGGCGGGGGCGGGGGCGGGGGCGGGGGCGGGGGCGGGGCAGGGGCAGGGGCAGGGGCAGGGGCAGGGGCAGGGGCAGGGGCAGGGGCAGGGGCAGGGGCAGGGGCCGGGGCATGGGCATGGGCAGGGGTCGGGGCATGGGCATGGGCATGGGCATGCAGGGCATGGGCATGGGCATGGGCATGGGCATGGGCATGGGCATGGGCATGGGCATGGCATGGGCATGGGCATGGGCATGGGCATGGGCATGGGCATGGGCATGGCATGGGCATGGCATGGGCATGGGCATGGGCATGGGCATGGGCATGGGCATGGGCATGGGCATGGGCATGGGCATGGGCATGGGCATGGGCATGGGCATGGGCATGGGCATGGGCATGGGCATGGGCATGGGCATGGGCATGGGCATGGGCATGGGCATGGGCATGGGCATGGGCATGGGCATGGGCATGGGCAGGGGCAGGGGCAGGGGCAGGGGCAGGGGCAGGGGCAGGGGCAGGGGCAGGGGGCAGGGGCAGGGGCAGGGGCAGGGCAGGGGCAGGGGCAGGGGCAGGGGCAGGGGCAGGGGCAGGGGCAGGGGCAGGGGCAGGGGCAGGGCAGGGGCAGGGGCAGGGGCAGGGGCAGGGCAGGGGCAGGGGCAGGGCAGGGGCAGGGCAGGGCAGGGGCAGGGGCAGGGGCAGGGGCAGGGGCAGGGGCAGGGGCGGGGGCGGGGGCAGGGGCGGGGGCCACCGGGCGGGGGCAGGGGCACCTGCCGCTAGCCAAAAACCCGTTCTGGAGGACGGGACATACCGTTCACGTATGGGCTGGGCCGAAACATGCAATACCTTGTACAAATTCCGTAAAATCAACCATACACCTGATAGGTCTAATTTTTCTTGCATCAAAGTCTTAAAAAATAAAACCAATCTACATATATGCCTTGCATCACATTACAGAAACGTTCAATACTGCTTAAAAATCAAATTCCATTTTCGTCACTTAATAGTTAACAATGCTTAAACATCAATCGATTCAATGAAATTCAAATACATCAAATTAAATTAAATCCGATACGAATTCATACGAATTAAAGCAATTTAATGCATTCAAATCACGTTGATTAACTTTAATTGAATGTAATAAAATCGAATTAAATAACTCAACATTAAATAAATAAAATTAAATTAAATGTAAATCAATTAAATTCAGAATTAATCTCATTTCATTCGGGACGCGCCTCCAGGCGCCCTTAATCAACAAGTCAACAACGACAGGCTAGCCCCAGGGCCGACCTCCAGGGGACCCACCAGGGCGCCCTAGTATTTTATTTAAAGATAACTTGGTTACACTGTGGGCGCAAGGGCCCGTGTAGAAAGTCAATGTAAACATGTTAGGTCGTAGCCACTAGGGCAGGTGTGATTTTCCTTAGCTTCTTGTAGAGACGATGGGGCAGAGGCACGGTAGGTAATGCCACAGTTGTTACACAGTGTTGTGATAAAGGCAAGACGGACTAGCCAGAACTTAATAGTAAGAGGAGCCGCCGGCCTTTGTTAGTGTCCGTTAAGTCGGACACTGAGTTGGCATAACGCACGCGTGGTCCTGTGGCTCCAAGACCCGGGTTGCCTGCCGCCAGGCCATAGGCTAGATATGGCCTGCACGTGTCTTCGGAATCTTCCTGAAGACTTCCTTTTCTATATAGCCGCACGAGTTGCGATGATAAGCTATCTGATCTTCAGTCTTCACTGTGTAACTACTCTATCGATTGAAAGGTTATCGGCCCGACCGCTACCTGCAGACAGCGCCCCTGCGCCCGTGCCAAGTGGATCTTCAGCCCTGCACAAGGTGACAGTTTTCCCTCAGACTAGCTCGACGGCTTGAGTACTGCTTTTGGCCCTGGATTGTCTACGTATTCACGTGAGAAATCTAACCTGCGCTGCCTCGCCTACTGCCCACACAACCCTCCCGTTGTCTCTACCATCCGTCACAGACGAAACGTAGACGCAGTCCAGGAGTCTGAGTAGATATTCGACGTGAGTTGCACACTCATCAGATCACACACAGCGTTGCGCAATCCCTTAAAGATTGCTTGTGCCACGGAGTATCAACCCTGCACACCATCGAAGAACCCCCCCCCCCCACCCACCCACCCACCCACCCACCCACCCACCCACCTTTGCTCCCATCTCCACCATTACAGACCAACAGGACCCATTTGGTTCCCCTTTTGTTGCCAACACTCCCTCACCACTACCTCCGAACCGCACACCCAAGACTGAAGCCCGACAAGCTTCACACCTGGATTACCCACAGGCCGGTTTATTAACCCGGTGTGAAGACCAAGACCCCAAGACCCCAGCGCCGCGAGCGACAGACAACATGGCGACTCCAAGCAAGCCTCCTGCACTCATCTTCGACGGCACGCCTGCTGTCCCATGGCACAAGTTTGGACCCTTCCTCATCCGTCACCTCAGGTCTCACCCTGGGTGCATCTCCGTTGCCATTGAGGCAGCGAAGGCCGTTGCCCCCGCCGATGAGCAAGCAGATGCCGACGGATACCCGCTGGAGGAATCTCATTACCCGAATGTGGACCACGCTAACGCAGTTATTGCGGCTCGTGCTGTTTCCTACCCCATCAACATGGTAAAGAATGCTGTTGCCCTGGATGAGATCCTCAAACACTGCTCCGAACCTATCCAACTAACAGGCTGTCCTAGCTAACACTTCCGCTGCTGCTAAAGCCTACAGGTTCCTCAAGCTCACATACGGAGAACGGAACTCTGACCTGGAAACAGGGGCAGTGAGATCCATGTACAACCTCAGCATGACCACCACTGAGCCACTACAAACATACCTCTCTCGCAGCTATGAGCTCTATACCTTGCTTCCCCAAGTGAATGGGGTCAGCAACACTTCCATCCCTGCATTCCTCAGCATAATTGTCCAAGGACTTGCACCTCGTCCAGAATACAATGGATTCAGGTTCTCCTTCAACAACTCTGTATGCCCTGACTTTGCCTCCTTCCAGACTCAAATCATCAGGTACCAAGTATCAAACCAAATCTCTGACTAGTATCTCCCCAGAAGAGACTGAGCACATGGCAGCTGCTGCCTTCCATGGCCGCCCAAGGAAGGACCGTCTCCCATCTACCCAGATGACATGCTGGAACTGCAATGGTTTTGGGCACAACTCAATAACTTGCACCAGTCCCTCCACAGAACTGAAGTACAGGCCCCCTCCTTCTCATCCACATCTGCACGTCGGGGATCCCCATCACCCCCCAATTTCAATCGATAGAGTTGTTACACAGTGAAGACTGAAGAGCAGATAGCTTATCATCGCAGCTCGTGCGGCTATATAGAAAAGGAAGTCTTCAGGAAGGTTCCGAAGACACGTGCGGGCCATAGCTAGCCTATGGCCCAGCGGCAGGCAACCCGGGTCCTGGAGCCACAGGACCACGCGTGCGCTATGCCAACTCAGTGTCCGACTCGACGGACAATAACATCCCCCCCAATTCAAGGTATTCTTGGGTACAAGAATCCCTGGAATTAGCTGAGGGGCATAAATAAAATACAGGAGTATGAAGGCTGACAGGGCTATTCCGATATGCTAACGGCTGGCAAGAGGAACTGTAAATAATAAATTATTGGGGACAGTCCAAAGGGGTGCGACACATTGAGGGCAGGGATCTTTAGGTCAATGTCTGGTAGGGGCCAGGAGGGCTGCAGCAGGGGGAGGCATGAGAGGAACTAGGAGTATAAAAGACTGACTGGCTGTAAGCAACTTCTTTTAGGTAGACGTCCCCCGCTGGCTCATGTAATCAATCCAGATGGAGAGATATGCCGAGATACTTCCAAAGTCATCTATAAGGTAGCTTTCACTCAGAGTAGACTACTAATACTATGGGAGGCTATGGACTATACTTAAGAGTCAGGGCAGCATAGGTGACAGGCTGAGGCACAGGAGAAGCTGCCAGGTAGCTGCCAGTGGGGCTGCCAGGATGTCTGTCAGATAGGGCTGATTCCCCCCATAATTTGGGATTACCCTAAATTAGAGAATTGCAGACATGCTGTAGAAGCTAAGAGAGAGATACTAAAGAACAAGAAGATAGCATTACATGGGGAAGTACAGTGCATCACATGAATCCTAGAGTGTTCATGGCTAAAACAAGAATGTCAACTATGATAAAGTTAGGTACCAGATGCTGGGTATCCATCAAGGTCCAGTTGGGTGTGGAGTTTCTCCAGGAGGGTGGAGAAAGATTTCCTAGACATTTTTGGGGTGTCCAGCATGTTGATGAATGTGAAATCCATAGGGCTCCAGTGCATGCTGAGTTTGTTGACACACATTACTCTGCCCCCAGGATACACACAGCTGATGGGGTACATGAGCATCTTGGGCCAGGAAACCAGTACCCTTGCATGTGCTTGGATCATAGCTGCTTGTAGACATATGGCCCACTGAATGGTGGGCCTGGCAGCTGTGGAGACAGTGGGGTATATGTGTACCATGTGTTGCAATCTGTTGACATGCTTGAGGAGGGGTCCACAGACTGAGAAGTGACTGTTGTGCATCTGTCTGCTGGGGAACTTGAACATTTCAGGAGCTAGAAGGGCAGGGAACTTGGTGGATAGCTGGGCAATGAGGATGGGGACAGGTTGTCTAGGTCTGATGCTGAAGGCTCTAAGGGAGGAAGGGGAATTGTTGAGGGTATGCAGCAGGGTTCCAAACTTGGTCCTGGAGAGGCCAGAGTTGTTCAGGAAATGGACTGGGTGGGTGTTCATGTTGGCATGGGCCAGGGGCTGATCAGGGGAGAGAGAAGTAGCTGAGGGAATCCATTGGTCAAACCTGAGGGCTTGGGATAGCTCCTGTTGGGTGCAGGACCCCTGTCCATCAATAGGATAGGGACTCTCATAGCTGGTTCTGGCTTGGTCCAGCAGGAGGTCCATCTCTCTTCTGGCTTGTGCTTCTGTCAGGTTACACAGCTCATCATGGGGAACAGTGGGCATCTGCTGGCTAGGGGCTGTAGAGTAATCAGTGCCATTTGCTGGAACCAGGTCTGGTAGGCTGCTGGAGCTGCTGGCAGTGTCATGGGGAATGGTGCAACTGGCAGCAGCATCATCATTGTAGCAGATGTTCTTGGGGTCTTGCTGGGTGACCATCATGATGACAGAAGGGAGAGTATTGCAGGGGTATGGGGAAGAGGGAGGGATATTAGAGGTGCTAGTGATGTAGAGTCCATTCTGTTAAGGGCATAAGAGAATAGTCTTGGAGCCCTTGGCAGTGGGGAGGGAGAGGGTAGCAGCAACACTGGATGCATGGAGTTGGAGGTTGGGGCAGAGTTTGTGTGCTTCATGCAGACTGAGTATGTTGACCACAGTCAAGGGTGGAGCAAGGACCACATCGTTGAGTGTGATCAGGGATCCAAGGGGACCCCTGATGTTGGCTTTTCCTTTCTGGAGGCAGAGCAGTGGTGATGCTCCAAGGTCTGCCAGGTGGAGACTAATGGGCTGGGGGAGATCCTGAATGTCATGCAAGATGGACGGGTTACTGGTGCAGTGGGAGTGGGCTGCACAGTCTAAAATCCACTCTGTCAGGAGGGCTGTTTGGAACTGGGCATGAGCACCCTTATCATCATCATCATCAGAGGTGCCATCACTGGAAACTAGGGCTGGCATAGACTCATCTCTCCTACTATGGCAAGCATCAGGATCAGGTGTGGGTCCAGAGAAAGCAGTGTCATCCATGGGAGCATGTGGGTCAGACAGGGGTTTGGACTTGCCTCTTGAATCAGCAAACTGGAGGGGCTGTGGGTCATCAGAAGTTAAGGCCATGAAGTTGTGCTCATCCTCATTGTCTGTTGTGGACTGGGAGGTGGAACAGTCATCATCTGCAACATGGGCATGCCCACGTCTGTCACGGCGCCCTCTGGTGTCTCTGGCAGATGCTCTGCTGTCTCTCCTAGGAGACTTGGACTTGCTGGATGACCTCTTGGCTGCATCCTTGGGGGGTGATGAAGATCCTCGACGTGCAGATGTGGATGAGAACGGTGGGGGCCTGTACTTCAAGTCTGTGGGGGGACTAGGGCAAGTGATTGAGTTGTGCCCATAGCCATTGCAGTTCTAGCATGTCATTTGAGTAGATGGGAGACGTTCCTTTCTTGGGCGGCCTTGGAAAGCAGCAGCTGCCATGTGCTCAGTCTCTTCTGGGGAGATGCTTGAGTCAGAGATCTGGCTAGACACTTGGTACCTGATGATCTGGGTCTGAAAAGAGGCAAAATCAGGGCATATACAGTTGTGAAAGGAAAACCTGAATCCATCGTATTCTGGACGAGGTGTAAGTCCTTGAAAAATTATGCTGAGGAATGTAGGGATGGAGGTGTTGCTGACCCCATTCACTTGGGGAAGCAAGGTATAGAGCTCATAACTGCGGGAGAGGTATGTTTGTAGTGGCTCAGTAGCTGTCATGCTGAGGTTATACATGGATCTCACTGCCCCTGTCTCGAGGTCAGAGTTCCTTTCTCCATATGAGGTCTTGAGGAACCTGTAGGCTTTAGCAGCAACGTTAGTGTTAGCTAGGACGGCCTGTTGGATGGGTTCAGAACAATGCTTGAGGATCTCATTCAGTGCAGCAGCGTTCTTTACCATGTTGATTGGGTAGGGAACAGCACGAGCCGCAATAGTTGGATTAGCATTGTCCACATTCGGGTAATGAGACTCCTCCAGCGGGTATCCGTCGGCATCTGCTGGCTCACCGGCGTGGACAACGTCCTTCGCTGCTTCAATGGCAACGGAGATGCACCCCGGCACTATGAATTAAACTCGATTCTACTAGCTAGCACTTTTGTTGCACCCATCGTATATTGAAAAATACTACCCCCCTCGTACTTTTTTAGGAATGTCGATCCAGACGTTTTGCGATCGGTTTACTATACCCCAGGACCAAAGTACGATACCCTTCATTTGGAATTCGCCCGTACACCATTATACTACCCCCTTTATCCCGTTGTACGATACCTACCCCAGAAATATACCTGGATTGTAGTAGAATTTTTACCTCTGAATTATACCCGGATTCTTGGAGAAGTTTTATTCCCCCCGAACTGGACTTCTATCTATGTTACTGATCCGAGCACGATTCATACCTCTCCTTTTATTTGAACTGATACGTATCCGGGTGAAACACAAGGTAATCCCGTTGACCGAAGCAGTCGTAACCTTTCTCCAAACTTGTTATATACTCTTTGACTCTTGGCTGTGACTCAGATTAAATAATACCTACCAACTTACCAAGTCTTTGGCCCAACCATGGAGGCAGGGTTAAGTAATAAGCCAAGAACATGCCTTGTTACTTGCTATGGGTGGAACACAGGATAATCGCGTCGACCATCGCAGTTGTAACCTTTATCCAAAATTGTTCTCCACTCTTTTCCTGTTTGCTGAAAGTCAGATTAAATAATAACAAACGACTTCCAAAGTCTTGGGACGAACCATGGAGGCAGGGTGGAGTTATAAGCCAAGAACATGCCTTGTTACTTGCTCGGTGTAACAACGGGTAATCCCGTAGACCAACGCAGTCGTAACCTTTCACCAGACTTTATCTCTACTCTTGCCCTCTTGCCTGTAGCTCAGATTAAATAAAACCTAACGACCTACCAAGTCTTGGGACGAACCACTGAGGCAGGGTAAGTTAAGTTATAAGTCAAGATCGTGCCTTGTTACTTGCTCTGGGTGTAACACAGGGTAATCTTGTTGACAGACGCAGTGGTAACCTTTCTCCAAACTTGTTCTATACTCGTTTCTTGTTGGATGTACGGTATAAGTCAAGATCGTGCCTTGTTACTTGCACTGGGTGTAACATAGGGTAATCTTGTCGACCGACGCAGTCATAACCTTTCTCCAAACTTTATCTCAACTCTTTTCCTCTTGGACATAGCTCAGATTAAATAAAGCCTAACGAATTACCAAGTCTTGGGTCGAACCATACAGTCAGGGTGGATTTATAAGTCAAGATCGTGCCTTGTTACTTGCTCTGGGTGTAACACAGGGTAATCTTGTCGACATACACAGTGGTAACCTTTCTCCAAACGTGTTCTATACTCGTTTCTTGTTGGATGTACATCATTTTAAATTATATCAAACGACTTCCAAAGTCTTGGTACGAACCATGGAGGCAGGGTTAAGTAATAAGCCAAGAACATGCCTTGTTACTTGCTATGGGTGGAACACAGGATAATTCCGTCGATCATCGCAGTCGTAACCTTTCTCCGAACTTGTTCTCCACTCTTTTCCTGTTTGCTGTAAGTCAGATTAAATAATAACAAACGTCTTCCAAAGTCTTGGGACGAACCATGGAGGCGGGCTGGAATTATAGGCCAAGAACATGCCTTGTTACTTGCTCGGTGTAACAACGGGTAATCCCGTAGACCAACGCAGTCGTAACCTTTCACCAGACTTTATCTCTACTCTTGCCCTCTTGCCTGTAGCTCAGATTAAATAAAACCTTACCCCAGAATTCTACCCGAATTGTAGTATAATTCTTACCCCATAATTCTACCCGGATTCTAGTAGAATTATTCCCCCATAATTCTACACGGATTCTTGTAGAATTCTTACACCGGAATCTACTAGGTAACGAATCTACTAGGGTAATATACTAGGGCTAGTATATTGGGTTAGTACAAATTTGACGGTTTACGACACCATCTGCTGGTTTACTACCCCTATCGTATTAACATTTACTACCCCTATCGTATAAAAAAAACGACCAAATGCAATAAAAACAACCATGGGGTCGTAATAAATAAATACTAGTCAAAATGGGGTATAGTAAAATCGAGTTTAATTCATAGTGCGGGTGGGACCTGAGGTGACGGATGAGGAAGGGTCCAAACTTGTGCCATGGGACAGCAGGCGTGCCGTCGAAGATGAGTGCAGGGAGCTTGGCTGGAGTCGCCATGGTGTCTGTCGCGGCGATGGGGTCTTGGGGTCTTGGTCTTCACACCGGGTTAATAAACCGGCCTGTGGGTAATCCGGGTGTGAAGCTTGTCGGGCTTCAGTCTTTGGTGTGCGGTTCGGAGGTAGAGGTGATGGAGTGTTGACAACAAAGGGGGAACCAAATGGGTCTTGTTGGTCTGTAATGGTGGAGATAGTAGCAGGAAGTGGGGAATGGGTGACGGAATTACAGGGTAGGGGGGGGGGGGGGGGGGGGGGGGTCTTCGAGGGTGTGCAGGGTTGATACTCCGTGGCACAAGCAATCCTTGTGGGATTGCGCAACGCTGTGTGTGATCTGATGAGTGTGCAACTCACGTCGAATATCTACTCAGACTCCTGGACTGCATCTACGTTTCGTCTGTGACGGATGGTAGAGACAACGGGAGAGTTGTGTGGGCAGTAGGCGAGGCAGCGCAGGTTAGATTTCTCACGTGAATACGTAGACAATCCAGGGCCAAAAGCAGTACTCAAGCCGTCGAGCTAGTCTGAGGGAAAACTGTCACCTTGTGCAGGGCTGAAGATCCTCTTGGCACGGGCGCAGGGGCGCTGTCTGCAGGTAGCGGTCGGGCCGATAACCTTTCAATCGATAGAGTTGTTACACAGTGAAGACTGAAGAGCAGATAGCTTATCATCGCAGCTCGTGCGGCTATATAGAAAAGGAAGTCTTCAGGAAGATTCCGAAGACACGTGCGGGCCATAGCTAGCCTATGGCCCGGCGGCAGGCAACCCGGGTCCTGGAGCCACAGGACCACGCGTGCGCTATGCCAACTCAGTGTCCGACTCGACGGACAATAACACCCAAGGATGCAGCCAAGAGGTCCTCCAGCAAATCCAAGTCACCTAGGAGAGACAGCAGAGCATCTGCCAGAGACCCCAAGAGCCGCCGTGATAGACGTGGGCATGCCCATGTTGCAGATGACGACTGTTCCACCTCCCAGTCCAACACAGACAATGAGGATGAGCACAACTTCATGGCCTTGACTACTGATGAACCACAGCCCCTCAAGTTTGCTGACTCAAGAGGATACCCCCCAGCCTATTAGTCTCCACCTGGCTGACCTTGGAGCATCACCACTGCTCTGCCTCCAGAAAGGAAAAGCCACCATCAGGGGTCACCTTGGATCTCTGATCACACTCCACGACGTGCTCATTGCCCCACCCTTGACTGTGGTCAACATCATCAGTCTGCATGCAGCACACAAACTCTGCCCCAACCTCCAATTCCATGCGTCCAGTGTTGCTGCTACCCTCTCCCTCCCCACAGCCAAGGGCCCCAAGACTATTCTCTTATGCCCTAAAAGGCATGGCCTCTACATCACTAGCGCCTCTAAGAACCCTCCCTCCTCCCCATACCCCTGTAATCCCCTCCCTTTTGTCATCATGATGGTCACCCAACAAGACCTAAAGCACATCTGCTACAATGATGACGCTGCTGCCAGTTGCACCATCCCCCACGACAATGCCAGCAGCTCCAGCAGCCTACCAGACCTGGTTCCAGCAATTGGTTAGGATGACATGCCTGACCTTGTCCAATCCATCGTTCCCTCCTTGATCCAGTCAGACGATGGGGGGGAATTCTCACCACACCAAGATGACTTGGATTGCTGGAAGATGATTTGTACACCACATCCTCCCATGATTTCATCCTAGACCCTGATTACTACACAGCCCCTAGCCAGCAGCTCCCCACTGTTCCCCATGATGAGCTGTGTAACCTGACAGAAGCACAAGCCACAAGAGAGATGGACCTCCTGCTGGACCAAGCCAGAACCAGCTATGAGAGTCCTTATCCTATTGATGGACAGGGGTCCTGCACCCAACAGGAGCTCTCCCAAGCCCTTAGATTTGACCAGTGGATTCCCTCAGCTACTTCTCTCTCCCCTGATCAGCCCCTAACTCATGTCAACATGAACACCTACCCAGTCCATTTCCTGAACAACTCTGGCCTCTCCAGAACCAAGTTTGGAACCCTGCTGCATACCCTCAACAATTCCCCTTCTTCCCTTAGATCCTTTAGCATCAGACCTAGACAGCCTGTCCCCACCCTCATTGCCCAGCTATCCACCAAGTTCCCTGCCCTTTTAGCTGCTGAAATGTTCAAGTTCCCCAGCAGACAGATGCACAACAGCCACTTCTCAGTTTGTGGACCCCTCCTCAAGCATGTCAACAGATTGCAGCACATGGTCCACATATACCCCACTGTCTCTACAGCTGACAGGCCCACCATTCAGTGGGCCATTTCCCTACAAGCAGCTATGGTCCAAGCACATGCAAGGGTGCTGATTTCCTGGCCCAAGATGCTCATGCACCCCATCAGCTGTGTGAATCTTGGGGGCAGAGTAATATGTGTCAACAACCTCAGCATGCACTGGAGCCCTATAGATTTCACATTCATCAACATGCTGGACACCCCAAAGATGTCTAGAAAATCTTTCTCCACCCTCCTGCAGAAACTCCACACCCAGCTGGACCTTGATGGATACCCAGCATCTGGTACCTAACTATACCATATTTGACATTCTTGTTTTAGCCATGAACACTCTAGGATTAATGTGATGCTCTGTACTGCCCCATGTACTGCCGTCCCCTTGTTCTTTAGTGTCCCTCTCTTAGCTTCTACAGTACGTCTGCAATTCTCTATTTTAGGGTAATCCCAAATTATGAGGGGAATCAGCCCTATCTGACAGACATCCTGGCAGCCCCACTGGCAGCTACCTGGCAGCTTCTCCTGTGCTTTAGCCTGTCTCCTATGCTGCCCTGACTCTTAAGTATAGTCCATAGCTTCCCATAGTATTAGTAGTCGACTCTGAATTAATGCTACCTTATAGATGACTTTGGAAGTACCTCAGCATATCTCTCCATCTGGATTGATTACATGAGCCAGCGGGGGACGTCTACCCTAAAGAAGTTGCTTACAGCCAGTCAGTCTTTTATACTCCTACTTCCCTTCATGCTTTCCCCCTGCAGCCTTCCTGACCTCTGCTACCCTAGCAGGCTGACATTGACCTAAAGATCCCTGCCCTCAATGTGCCGTGCCCCCTTGGATCCTGTCCCAAATAATTTATTATTTACAGCTTCTCTTGCCAGCCGTTGACATATCTAAATAGCCCTGTCAGCCTTTATACTCCTGTATTTTCTTTATGCCCCTCAGCTAATTCCAGGGATTCTTGTATCCAAGAATACCTTGAATTGGGGGGGATGTTATTGTCCGTTAAGTCGTCGGACACTGAGTTGGCATAGCGCACGCGTGGTCCTGTGGCTCCAGGACCCGGGTTGCCTGCCGCCAGGCCATAGGCTAGCTATGGCCTGCACGTGTCTTCGGAATCTTCCTGAAGACTTCCTTTTCTATATAGCCGCACGCACGAGTTGCGATGATAAGCTATCTGCTCTTCAGTCTTCACTGTGTAACTACTGTATCGATTGAAAGCCTTAGGGCATGCAAGTGGTACAATCAAAGCGCCCTAGCTGGCTGATGGTATCAGCCAGCTAGCTGGCTGCCGGCCCAGAGTCGCAGACCTGGCCGGACTTCATACATACCGAGTCAGCATGGTACACCAGATAAGGTGTACCATAACAGTAGGACATACATACCGACAGCTAGCGGGCATGGGCACGCAAGTGCACAGCCGGACAGGTCCATACTACCGGTATGCATATGCCAACAGTCATAGCATACTAATTTTAGGATGAAGGATCTTGAACTAGTCTCACCCCCTTGGACTAGTCTTAACGACTTTTAACTTACTGCATGCCACTTCGAACAAGTTCAAGCACCTAGTTTAAATCATAATTGTCCTTTTAATCGACCTCTCAGGGAGTCAGGCCAAACAGCCCTCGACACATACATCAGTACATCACTAGGCAAATCCTGACCCCTCAACCTCAATCCCCAAATCCCATAGTTGGTCGGCCTCTCTATGGGGGACAGACAGTCCTATGTCAGCGTGAACTAGTAGGACACGAGTGCCTCATTGGTATAATGGTATCTGATCAGATACCAATAAGGCACTCGTGTCCTAGTAGTTCACGCTGGCAATAATGCCTGACCCGGAAGGGGAACGGGGGGTTCGATCCCCCCCTGAAGGTCGCGGTACACAGGCGGGGTGCGGGTCTTGATCAGTACTAAGTTGCCCCCAATCGTAAGACCAAAGCCGAGAGCGTGCTTGGCAGTGGACTAGTGGAACTTCTGGGTACCGTAATCATCGTTCTCCTCCCGGGGCATGCATTATTGTCAGCGTGAACTACTAGGATACGAGTGCCTCATTGGTATCTGATCAGATACCAATGAGGCACTCTTGTCCTAGTAGATCACGCTGACAACCTATGCAATACTTAAGCGAAATCGTGTAGTTGGTGCTGTTGGTGCTGTTGGTGCTGTTGGCGCTGTTTTTTCACATTTCCCCAAGAAAGCCGGTCAAATCAGCCGGTTAACAGAGTGCTCTAAACTTTAAGCGACATGTGCTCGATTCCATCCTTCTTCACCTTGTTGCTTGCGACTTTGTAACTTCCATGTCCTCGATGAACAGTTGCTATTCCGGTAGACACCTGCTTTGCAGCGTAATACTTGCAAAGCAGTTTGCATGCTCGCAAGTCCAATACGCAACATCGCGCCACAACTTATGTGCGAATTGTTTGCCCACCCGTGTACCTTGCATGGTAGTCCGTTCTGTCATGCGTTGAATTCGCAGAGCAAGTTGAATAGTCGCAAAACCAGTGCGTTATACATGCAAAGCCTCGCACGTCCAATAGTCGCAAAGCAGTTTGAATAGTCTGAAAGCTGGTTCAATATCCGCAAAGCAACTCCAATGGTCGAAGAGCAACTTCGCTTCTCAACTTCCTTGGGAGTTGCTGTACCTGCGGAATGGTGCACTTTGGGAACCAGCCTCACAGCCTGCTGTCGAAAGCTTGCCCATGAGAGCACTTGTTTGCGTACGGATCTCAGGGTTGCAACTGCAGACGCGGTGTTTTCATTTGTCGTTTCCCTCCTGTCCTGTGGACTCTATCTAGGGACCTGGAGCATGTCCAACACAACAGCTGACTAACAAGATCTCATCGTAGACACACGGAAATCATGTTCCACATCCATCAGAAGCAGACCAAGGAAGAAGGCATCCGCCTCAACTGCATTCACACACCGACCTGCTAAAATAAATGACACATACATGACGGCTCTCTACCAGTTCTCCATGTTCTCCAAGTACAAGCCTACCATTGGATGCCAAGCCCACTCAGACATGAAACATAACATGACAATCTACGTTAAATCTTTCAAATGATTAGGGCTGTCAAGCTTTGTATCGTACGATATTTATTATATCGTGTACCCAGGTGTACCGTACGATATATTGTACGATATTAAACTTGCATCGTACAATATTTTCGGGGTGATCGTACGATATATCGTGTTTACCGGGATATATCGTGCTGTTGTAGAGTTTTATCGTGTCCTATATCGTACGATGTATATCATGTAAAGTGGGAAAATACGCAATTTCAGATCGGCTTCACAGCGCCATATTATTAGGGTGTCGCGGGTCTGATCCCGACGGGCAGACACACCTTTCAATTTTTGCTCGCTCGCAGATGCTCTCGAGGGCAGCACGCTCACCATGGCATCAGCAGCAATGCGAGTGGTGAGCTTGATTTTACATGCACTTCTGGTGCTATAGGGTGGGTGCTATGGGTGGAAGCGTAGTTTGGGGCTTCAAGTGGAAGTGTAGTTTGGTCTGGTGGTATGATTAGCAGATTTGCCTGGAATTTCCTTGCACTGGGTCTGGGCCAGGGAATTCAGTATATCGCCCTATATCGTACGATAATAGAGCACGATATTATCGTGTTTTCTATCTCCCTCATTATTGGGTCATTTGACTTGATTTTAAGTGTATTGACGTGTAAACGGCATCAATTTCCTGTCATATCCCCTTGGTCTTATACTGATTTTCCCCCAAAGGGTCTAACAATATTGTACGATATCGATATCGTACGGTAATTGAAAATATCGTACGATATTGACAGCCCTACACATGATCAAGTTGTTGGCAATTGCAATTAGCATATGTATCTCGCTGCACGTCGTTTCACCTTGGCATACCCCCATGGACAACTTTGTCATAGTTTGCAGCTTTCAACAACAAATGTAACAATTGTATACAACTGACCTACACATACACCCAGAAGCCACCGTGAACCATACCTACCCCAACCCCGGGGCCGACCTCCAGGGGACCCGCCTGGGCACCCTACTATTGAAAGATTCCTCAGCAGTACAGGATGGCTGCCCTTAAAATAGTATACCGTATACCCCACTGGTACCGAACTGTGACAGCACACCGTTCGCAATTCTTCACCCCACTTGCAAGCGACAGCCACTTGGTTCGGACCCCGTCGGGAGCGTTTCGGTTCTCACGGTGGCCGTCAACCGTAAGAAACGTGACTGTTTCTAGCCTCGTTGCCAACCTCGAGCAAGGTGAGCTTACGAACCGGTGTCGATAACACCACGTCCTTAGTAGGGTCAACTGTCCCCGATCTTCCTGCGGACTTCCGTCTTCTATATAGTCGCACTCGTTGTGCGCTTAACTCTCTTCACTTCAGTCTTTACTGTGTAACAACTCTATTCATTGAAAGGTCATGCGCCCGACCGCAACCCCGAAGAAAACGCCACTGCACTTGTGCCAAGCGGACATTCAGCCCTGCACAAGGTGATAGTTTTCCCTCTGACTTGCTCGACGGCTTGAGTACTGCTTTTGGCACTGGATTGCCTACGCTTCGACGTGAGGAATCTACCCTGCGCTGCCTCGCCTACTGCCCACACAACAGTTGTTGTCTCTACTTTCCGTCCAAGACGCCTCGTAGACACAGTCCAGAAGTCTCGGTAGATCCCAGACGTGAGTTGTAAACTCATTAGATCACACACAGCGTTGCACAATCCTATGAGATTGTTTGTGCCAAGGAGATATTCAGCCCTGCACACCATCGTACCCCCCCCCCCCCCCCCCCCCCTTGCCACGCACCAACACCACATTATTTCAGAACACCCGGATCCCTTCGGTTCCCCCTTCACAGTCAACACCGCCTCCCCTCTACTCCGAACCACACGACCAAGACTGAAGACCGACAATCTTCACACCCGATTCACCCACAGGCCGGTTTAATTAAATCGGTGTGAAGGAGGCGAAAGCCCTCTCTCCTCCATCTCCAGCTCCCTCTCCTCCCTCTCCAGCTCCCTCTCCTCCCTCTCCTCCATTTCCATCTCCCTCTCCCCTCTTTCCTCCATCTCCAGTTCCCTCTCCTCCCCTCCCATCGTCTCCTATACCCCGTCGGCCTCGCAAGCCGAATCCCCCCCCCCCCCCCCCCCCACCTACCCCACCCACCCTCCCCACTCCCTGCTCTGAGCTCTCCTTCGACATCACTCAGGGAACGCGCCAATCTCTGTACCGTCTCTGAGTGACTGTACCGTATCTCGAGTGTCTGACGCGTACCTGACGGTGTATATATCGGACATCTGGTTTTCCAGATATTCTCTTCCGCACCAATCAACGCTTCAAGCACTTTACAGAAGCCGAGCAACACTCGTAACTCACGAGCATCCGCATTTTACGCCGCATCGCAACCAAACCACTGACATGCACTTCAACAATCTCGGCGGAGCTCCAGGGAGCCAGGCGCACCTCGAATGTAGTGTATTCAGTCCTAGTTGTTTACCTATCGTGAGTTGCTAAGTCGAGAAACTTCGACGAGAACTTTCGAGGCTGTTACTAAGTTCCGTAGGTTTTCTTGTAGCCATACACGTTAGGTTTTAAGGTTTGTTTGGATCTTCTAGATATTTCGCCAAGGCTATTAAAGTCGGCGCCCAGACATTTCTAGAACTTTGAACCTTGACACGATCACTGGCTGTCGCCTGATTTGTAACAAGCTTTCGAGTTCCTTATTCCTCGTTTCCCTTATTCTTGAATTTGTGTGTAACTTCGCTGGCTATCGCCCGATAGTTACGCTTCATTTGGTTTTCGGAGCCCTGTTCCCCACGTCCCTTCTAACATGCCCCACGAATCACCTTCGTCTTCAACTACAAATGCGTCTGATCAGCGCATTGCAGCTTTGGAGGCGGAGCTCAAGGCCCTTAAGGCAGCAAAGCCACAGTTCTTGCCCACAGGGGTAAAACCTCCCTTGCCAACTCGCCTGTCGGCGAAGAGAAGGTCTGACGTCCCCGATTGGATTTCCAATACGCGTGTGGCTCTCCAACTTGCGGGATTTTGCAACCTCGACCACTCTGCATCTGTGGCTTATGCGTCTACGTTTCTGGACGACAAGGCTAATGCATGGTGGCGCACTTGTCTGGCTGCACCCGCGAATCCGGACTTCCAGAGCTCTGGTGGATTTGGAACCTTCGACAGTTTCGCGGCAGAACTCCAAAAGAACCTCGGACAGCCGTTTCCGGAGGCGACTGCCCGGGAGAAGCTGGCGAAGCTGCAACAGACTAAATCCGTACTGGACTACTCGGACGCCTTTACCAAGATTACCAAGGACCTATCCGAGCGGCACTGGAAATATCTCCGCTTCGATTACCTTCAAGGTTTGAAGCTGTCAATCCGGGAGATGCTTACTGGCAAGATAACTGAAGAGACCAAATGGGAGGACATTGCCAGCCTTGCGCACCAGTGTGACCAGGTTTTAATGGCTCGCCCTCAGTACATGGAGCACATATCCTTGCCGTCTCGCCATGCAAGCGGCCCAACACCCATGGAGCTGGGACACATGGGGCACGTGGACACATCCAGGAAGGGTAGGCCCCCAACTCCCTACCCACGCTCGAACTCTCCGAAGAGGAATGCGCATCCAAGCCCTTTAACTCATGAGGAGCGAGAACGCCTAAGGCGCGAAGGCGCCTGTTTCCGCTGCCGTAAACCCGGCAATTTTTCTAGTCAATGTTCAGCTCCAATCCGACTGGCAGACCTGCCGCGTATAGGAGCCCTTCCCCGTCAAGGCAAAAAAACTGAGCAGCTCGGCTCGGGAGGGGACGACCTGGGACGCCGAGCATCAGTTGGCAGTTCGTCCGCTGCCCGAGACACCTAGGTCCCATGAGACGAAACCTAGGGTACCACGCATTGTTGCGGGTACCAGGTTTCCAACGATTTCACACAGAACCAAGGTAATCCCTGCTGTTCCAAGACGAGAAGTTCTGAGGCGTCGTTTAACCTCGGACTCCAAGGATTCAACCAGTTCTACCTCGACTTCAGCTCCGGCTACTTCAGAAGAGACCTCATCAACCCCTCATGTGCCTTCACCTACTCCCAAAAAGGATACCTCTTCCATGCCACCAGACCTTCCCAAGATCATCAACCTATGTTCTGCTGCTGCTAGAAACCATGGCCATGCCTTGCTTGTCTTCCATGGCACCCTAGAAGGAATACCTATCAGGATTCTCCTTGATTCTGGAGCTCAGCGTGACTTCGTATCGCGACGCTTAGTGGAAGCATGTCAGCTCAGGACTGTCAAGAGGGACACGTTGCGGATTCGCCTAGCCAATGGAATGCTGCAAGCTACGGCCACTGAGCTATCAAAGGTAGCACTCTGCATGGGCCCACACACTTCAACCCGTTCCTTTGTGTGCACAGATATTCAAGAGTATGACATCATCCTAGGGATGCCTTGGTTGACAGAAATAAACCCAAACATTGATTTTCCAAGCTGTAGCATCACTTCTCCATTTCACCTTGAAGCCAACTCAACAGTTCAGGCCACTCCATGCATCAATTTGGTCAAAGTGAACCGCATGCGGAAGGCATTACGCCAGCCTGGAAATCGTACATTTCTTGGGATTCTTAGACAAGCTACAAACCAGCAGCAAGAAGCAGACCCCTTCAAGCCTATGAACACAGCCTTTTCCGCAGCCAAACAGTCTAAGTTGCATAGCCTGATAGCGAGGTTTCAGCCATATTTTGCTGCTCCTACCGGTCTGAACGAGACAGTACCGTTGCATCGTATACCCCTTCAGCCTGGATCTACACCGCCGGAAACAGGAGTACAGGGAGGGATGTTCCCCTGCTGATCTTGAGGGGTTACAACGCAGTTAGA
>JACBWV010000151.1:135231-186923 GCA_013435795.1 Chlamydomonas sp. ICE-L
GCTCCATCTTTTTGGTCTGTCTGCATTGCAGGCGCCAACCTTTTATATTATATTGCCTGCTAGGCGCTGCTAGTCCAGTGGCCGGCTTTATGTACTGTAGACAACCAGCTCACTAGTCCCTAGCTCATATTCCAGGCATCTGCTGGTCTGGTGATCTTCAGATTTGAAGTGTTGTGTTTATATTGCAGGCGGGCGACAAATATGGTCCAGCGCTCCGGCTTGTTGGTCTGTCCATTGCAGCGCCGACCCTTTTATATTATATGTACACTGCTCTAGGCAGCTGCTATCCCGTGGCCGCTATATGTCGTTAGACAACCATTCTGCTGTCACAGCTCATATTCAGGCATCTGGCCTGGTCTGGTGGTCTGCAGAGTTGAAGTGTTGTGTTTAGATTTGTGGGCCAGGCATTGCAACAATCGTTGTACAGCAGCTCCAGCTCGTAGGTCTGTCCATTTTGCAAGCCTCCTTTTTTAGTAGGATATGTACACTGCAGCACTGCTGTCCATGGCCTGCTATATACTGTAGAACGACCACTAACTATCATGTTCTCATATTGCAGGCATCTGCCTAGTTCTTATGATCTGACGACTTGAAGTGTTTTTTTTAGATTGCAGGCGTGGCGACTATTACCGCACTCCCAGCTCGTTGTTTTGTCCATTGCAGGCCAACCTTTTTTAATATTATATGTACAAGATCGGTTATGACTTTGCTAGTCCAGTGGCCTGCTATATCACTGTAGACGACCAGCTGAACTAGTCCTTGCTCATAGTGCAGGCATCGGCCTAGTCTGATATCTGCACGAGTGTAAGTGTGTGTTTTAATTAACAAGGCGTGGCCGACAATATGGACAGCACTCCAGCTCGGTATGGTCTGTCCAGTGCCAGCGCCAACCTTTTGTATATTATATGTACAGCTGCTAGGCAGCTGCTAGTTCCAGTGGCCTCAATAATCACTGTAGACAAACCATCTGAACTAGTCACTACTCATATTGTCAGCATCTGCCAGTCTGGTGGATTCTGCAGAGTTGAACAAATGGTTTTTGTTTTTTGTGGGGTGTTTAGATTGTAGCCGTGGCAGACAAATGTATCAGCATCTCCAGCTCGTATGGTCTGTCATTGCAGGCGCCAACCTTTTGTATATTATATGTACACGCTAGGCAGCTGCTATCATTGGCCTGCTATATGCATGTAGACAACCACTGACAAGTCCGTGTGCTCTATTGCAGGCATTCTGCCTAGTCTTGTGATCTGAAAACTACGTGTGGGTGTTTAGATTGCAGTCGTGGCAAACAATATTACAGCATCTCCAGCTCGTAGGTCTTCCTTCAGCGCCAACCTTTTTTATATATATGTACACTGCTATGCGCTGCTAGTCCATGCTGCTATATGCACTGTAGACCAACCAGCTGACAGGTCTGTCTATATTGCAGGCATCTTCCTAGTCTGTGTCTGCAGAGTTGAATGTTTGTGTTTAGATTGCAGGCGTGGCAGACAATATGTACCCTCTCCAGCTCGTATGCTCTGTCCATGCAGGCCCAACCCTTTTTTAGTTTATATGTTACAGCTGTTAGGCACTGCTAGTCCAGTGCCTGCTATATGCACTGTAGCGACCAGCTGAATAACCAGCCATGTGCTCATATTGCGGCATCTCTCGTCGGTTATCTGCAGAGTGAAGTGTTGTGTTTAATTCAGGCTGGCAGACACTATGTTGAGAGCGTCTCCCGCGCTTACGCCTTGCCTTGCAGGCCCCCCCCCGATGAGATGATCTGTGAGCGGCCGGCGCCTGCCCAACTGGCGCTCAGCTATTTGTATAGAAGTCCCTCGAATTAGCGGCGTGTCATATTGCAGGCCTGCTCCTTCCATTCTGTTGATTCTGTAGAGTTTGAAGTGTTGTATTTAATGCGCATGCGACAATATGTATTTCTCCTTTAAGGAATCCTGGGCCTGGCAGGCACCCCCCTGATGAGAAGATCTTGGGCTGCCAGCTGCTTCCCCCTAAGACGCTTGCTATGTTCCGCAGTAAAACAAGCTTAATAAGCGTGTGTTCAGATTGCAGCGCTGGCCTTTCCAGTCTAGTTATCTGTAGAGTTAAAGTGTTGTGTTTTAATTGCAGGCGTGCCAACGTATGTAGAGTTTCTCCCCGCGCTTACAAGCCTAGCCCTTTCAGTCACCCCCTATGAGATGATCTGTGAGCTGCCAGGCAGCTCTCCACCTGGCCTCAGCTATTGTTAGCGTCCAGCTGAATTAGCGGCGTGTTTCATATTGCAGTCGCTGCCTTCCAGTCTAGTTATTAAAGAAGTGTTAAGTTGAAGTGTTGTATTTAGATTGCAAGGCGTGCCAACGATATGTAGACGTCTCCCGCCCTTAAGCCTGTGGCCTTGCAGGCACCCCCCTGATGAGATTTCTGTGACTGCCAGGCAGCTTCCCAGCCTAGCGCTCAATTATTTGTATATCAGCAGTCCATCTTAATAGCGGCGTGTTCAATTGCAGGTCGCTGCCTTTCCATCTAGTGATCTGTAGATTGTTGTTCCTGTAGCGAGCCTTATGTTTGGCAAACGGTTGGAAATCGACCCTTGCCAACATTACTAGTATCCAGCTTAGACACTCGGGTTGGACTTTGCCAATTAAAACACTTACATGGTAAACCTTGTCTACTAAGCCCTATCAAGTTAAATGTTCCTGATTGAATTGCTATAATGGTTTTATTTAGCAACTTATGCAGACTACTTTGTGAGCTGTACTTACCTTGAATTTGTTTACTGTCTCCACGCCAGAAATTTGACTGGCTGGAACTTGTATCGGTCTGCGACTAGGCCCTATTCGTTTAGTTGCTCCTGATTTAAATTGTCAACAATGGTTTTAACAGCAACGTGGGTAGACTATACTTCGAGACATGTACAATGGTTGTAACAATAACATAAGACCCTTGCTAACGGACTTCGGGTATGAGCTTGACACAAGTCAAAGCAAGCCCCTCTTGCCAGGTTTTTTTTCCCTGCTTTTCTGAGACCGCCTTTAAGGAACGACATCTGCCAAAATTAATCTTGCCAATATTTTAGATTGCCGGTGTCCGACGAATGTAGAACGTCGTCTCCCACCTTACTGCTATGCATTGCAGGCACCTCCCACATGGATTTATCTGGGTAGCTGCCAGCAGCTGCTCAGCCTGTCGGCTCAGCTATTTGTACAGAATCGCTATTTTGCGTCTTGTTCAGATTGCAAGCACAGCTGTCCTTTCCATTCTATTTGGGGTGATATATCCTGTCAGAGTTGAGTGTTGTTTTAGATTGCCGGTGTGACCGACAATGTTTTGGCTTTGCGTCACACTGTCCAGTGTACTCAATCAGTCAAAACAACCCTTTCACGCTACGTAGCTGTCCTCCTTGAAGCCGCAGAGACATACGGTTTATAATTTTGTCTACAGTTAGGAAGAGGGTGCTAAGAAAATCGCGGGGGTTACGAATCTTCTGTTCGATTTGGAATTTTAATATGTTTCTGTCTGCCCCACGTACGGCGATCAATGTAAAAACTTCACTTTCAATTTGTCAAATCATGGCATGTTTAAAGACTAGAAAATCGGCAAGGTAACGACTGTGGAGAAGCTACAGACTCACCTATTGAATGATTCGTTTAAACGTGTATATTTATTTCGTCTGCTTATTTATTAGTCTGATCCCTGGTTACATATTCACTGATTTACTTTTAATTAAAGTATACAAGAGAAGCCAGAGGAACGCCATGTTACAATCCGAAGCCATAGATTGGTTTAACTGGCAGTTTTCGTCCGCTGCATACTTGAATTGGGCAGTGGGCGAACGGACCTTCAATCGAACGACCAATGGTGCCGTGATAACCCCCCATGTAAACCCCCAGACTGGCCTTTGGTACTAACACATTCAATGGGCGACAACCACCACCCACTCGGTCGAGTGCGTCGATCGGCAGTTTTCAATCATATCAGACTGGTCTAACCTTCCACTCGATAGGCCGCTTATTTCTTCCTTCATTCTTCCAATGTCGTCCTTTGATGATCAGGAATCACAAACTACCTGCAGACATATTCCTTCGTATCTACTCTCAATGGTTGACTTCTTCCTTCGGATCCACTCAACTCGTGTTTCATATTAACTGGAGCCCATCCAAGACCCCGACGCATTTCACTCGATCCAGAGACTCTGTTTGGAGATGCTACACACAGCGGAGCTTTCAGTTTGCGGCCGCAGACCTGGTGCCGAAAATCGTGGTGCTCTTTGCTCGAGACTCCTGTATCGAGGTAGGTATTTGCGCAAGTCCTCGCCACGCATCTTTGGTATGTAGTTCAGTCCCTGACCGTTACATTCAAAATTGCAGATTCATATTTTCTCTCGATCTACATGCTTGTGTCAAGTCGCTCGCTTGAGAAGCTGTCCTCTAGGAATTCCCTGTCAAGTCCCGAGATGTTTTTTTCCTCCTGGAAGCATTCGTCCATCGAGGAAAACTCAGGGAGCAGAGATCTCTGGACCTGGACTTCTGAATTGCAGTGTCATGCACTGTGGGTTCACAAACTCATCGACAGTGAAGTTCATTGATAAGCCTTACTTATGTACCATGCAAGCCCAACCTGATGAAGGATGTGTCCGAGCTGCCATCACTGCCTGCCTTGCTTGTATCTGCTACTGTATAGCCGTCCACCTGAATTAGCGACGGGTTCAGATTGCATGCAGCTGCCTTTTAAGTTCCTGGGTTATCTCTGGAGTGAAGTGTTGTTTTTTATATTGTCTGTGTGCAGAATGCAGTAGAGCTTATCCCTGTTGATGTATGTACATTGCATGCACCAACCTAATAAGATGACCCTGTGGAGCTCATCCCATGCAGCGCCTAGAGTGGTGATCGGTTGCACATCAGTGGCAATGCCAACTAACCCCATGCAATTAAGACAGGCAGTCGGCAACAAGAGATCGTCTGTTTGTAAGTCTGTAGGTCATCACCCACAACACCTCCCGTCACGATTGGTCAATCAGGAAGTGTCAGTGCTTATTGAATCAGTCCGCTATTCAGTGTCTGTCTGCCGTTGGTAACCCAATCAATATCACATCTTACACACTCTCACAACCACGGCATGTTGCGTGCCCTGATGGGGCTTCGTTCGTTGCCTATTGTCACAACCACTGGATATAATCGTCCTTGAATAGTGTTCCACAGGCCAACAGGTTCAGAGCCGAAGATGAAAGTTTGGGGGGCACTGGATTGGTCGTCAAGGCCTAAGCAGCTATGTCATTATGCAGGCCTGCCCAGTTTGGGACTGGGTCCATTACTTGCCAATCTTCCAATGAAGCCATACCGCCCCATCACCAGGTCAGAATCAGCTCGTATTGTTATTTATTATAATCCTCATCATTACCCCACTTAGCTCTTGTACTCAGTTCAGCTCGATCACTCCAGCAATCACAATTAGCATTGCTATTCGCTAGGTCGTATATCCTTTATTTAGGTTTAAAGGGTGCATTTTGTGTGGCGTGTGTGTGTGGTGGTTGGTGGTGTGTGTGGGGGGGGGGGGTCTTGCAGCGTGTGGCAGGGTGCCATAAGACGTCTACATTGCAGTGCAGCTCATCTCATTCAGCTTATCTCATCCCGAAGCCCTGTCGAAGATAGCGAATTTTACTCATCTCATCCTCTATTCATCTCATCACTTAGCGCATATAGTCGCTCTCTCATCACCCACGCATCTCACTGAGCGCATCCCTTTACCTTATCATCTTCTCACTTACGTGGGGCCGTATCTCGGCTTCACTCGGTGCTCAGGGTCATGTCAGAGCAGGTGCTGATCATTTCATCGGGACGCGCCTCTCTTGTATAATATCTTCACTCACCTCATATGTTCACACAAGCGCTTCTTCATCCACTCAACGACATCTCACTCAGCTCCTCTGCGCCCCTCATTTATTGGAAATCTCTCCCACCGAAATGGGAACCAAGAAGACGAAACTGATTGCTGGTAGGGAGGAAGAGGTCAGCATTGTTTTTGTGGCTCATTACCTTTGCCAAGAAGGAGAGACCAGGTGGAAGGACGTGGTCTTTGCTAGTTGGGACACCGAGGCTATTGATGTCTCCCAGAAGGTTAATGGCGGCAAACCATTGAGGTAGATACATCTTGCTCACTCTTGCTTGCCCCATGGGCAGGGTGGCATTGGGAATTGCATTTTTTTGATACTTAGTCGTGAGTCAACCATGCATACTGGGCGGTTAGTCATACATGAATTGTATAAGCCTGCTCCTCTCGTGTATGTGTAGCCTGGCCCTCGGCGCGTCATGATATAGGTGCCTGGACCTTGCATGCTGTGTCACACACCCTGAAACCTGACCTCCCCCCGCCCACCGGACGGTGTTGGTATATTGCCTGCCACATTGTTTGGTCCCTGCTCATGTAGCCAGCCGGACACTGCTCGCGGGCCAGAGGGTATATCTAGCTCCCTGAGTACACGCAACTTGCTAAACGAACGGGTCGCGTGGGGGTGGGTTTTCCATTCCGTGCGCTACTTCCTCTGACTTGGGTGTCGGTCGGATTTGACTGGAGGGGGTGGGGGGGGAGGGGGAACCGTAAGTGGTAGCTTGTCCAGTCGAGGTGGAGACCGTGTTTCCTGCCCGCGTACGACGGTTCCCTAAATACTGCCCCACCTCACCAGGCGTTATCATTATTACTTTTTTTTTAAAGAGAGCTACCAGACTGACATATCGATGGCTCCTCAGCTGAAGGGGCGTGAGCCTGACTCCAATTAGTGGCCTAATTTACTACTAAGCCAATATTGATCACAATTCAACCGAACAACTTCCCATATGCCGGTATTTTCTGGTGCTTATGGTCGTGAGCTCCATGGGGACGTGGTGGACTTGAGTGATTGTTATGAAGGCACTGATTCCATGTAGCGCGTGAGCATAGCTTGGCCCTTCCAGCGCTTGGCTAAATGAACGGATACTAGGGGCCATGAATAGAGGAGGGGTCACAAGTTCGGAGCAGGACAGTGATGAAATAGGCAGCTCGTGGGGTGGACGGAGGTAATTGGATGCTATGCTGACATCTATTAATCTACGGGATTGGATGCAGGTCTGCTGCGTAGGCTGCAAAACCTGCAGGCCGTGGGGTTAGAGAAGGGGTCCAGCGGCAGGAGGAGAAAGCGGGAGGGGGGCAGGGGGTAAATAGCTAAAAGGACTGTGAGTGTAGATCGGGCTGGGCTGTGTGGACGGTTATATAGAGGGTGACTGTTTTGGGTGGTGGCACTCTTTATCTTGAGGGGATGGGAGTCTCGTTAGACGTAATTACTCATATGATGAGTAGCTAGTGGGGTCCTAACATGAATTCCATATGAGGGGAAATGGCATTTGGTCTTGTAGCGGTTGGGTTGCGCCGTTGGCTGGGGGAGAAGTCTAATTGGGATAATGCACTGCCATATGTCACAAAGTAGCACGGGGTAGGATAGGTGTGGTTCGTAATTTGTGTGGTGCTTGCTTATTATCATTTTTGATTTATTTTTTGGCCATAAATGATTTGAAATGTTACAAGTGAGGTGGCGTTGTATTAAGTCCATTTTGCTGTACAATTGGTGTTTAATTGAGCTACCTATCTATCAGTTGTGTTGCGAAGCACAACCTTTACTTCATATGTTCTGTAAACTAGACTGCGTGGGATGTGAGTTACAATAGGTCCCATGACATGTTGTACTACATTTGAAATATCTAGGACAGGGCGGGGGCGCATGAAATAACGGAGGGGGGGGTGGATCGGTGGGGCTCTCCTGTCAAGATTAGTAGCGGGGTCAGATATTGTCTCAATTTGTACACGATGGCGGGGGCTCTTCTAGATGTTCGGGGGGTGGCTGGCCCCAAAAAAACAGAAACAGCGGCAAGGATCGCGTTTGCAGATATTGTGCTAAAATCTATCGGGTAAACAGGATCTTATAATTACAGATTCGTATCTAGATATTTGTCTAATCTCAGTGGTTCTAGCATATCTGTTGGAAATACATAGTATCCGTATCTAGGTAGGGGGTGGAGGTGTTTAGAATACTCTGGCGTAAGCGTAGCTAGAACCAGATATCCTTATCTAGATTTGGTCAATACTCTCTAACTCGTATCTGAGTGACTAGGCGGAGTCAGTAACCTATGCCCATGGGGTCTGTGATAATTAGATAGTATCGTCTGTGTTCGGTATCTGTAGAATAAATCTCGGAGAGATTAGGTACATAAGCAGGTATCTGTTTCGGGGTGGGCTGGTGTGCGGGCCGTCCTGTGGCGTGGTGGTTGGTCTGTATGTGGGTGGGGGCTGTTGTGGTCGTGCTTTCGTGACTTTGGGTGGGGTGTGCTCTGAGGAGACGGATATCGGGCATGGAAGGAGCGAGTTCGCAACCCCTTACGCGGAATCGGGGGTCTGGGGTTGGAAGCGAGGACAGTTCGCCGACGGGTGGGGTTGTTGCAGCGACACGACTTGGGGGGGAGCGAACCGGCGGCGCTGCGCCGGCGCACTATTGTTGTGCATGGCCCGGGTGGGGGTCTTCGTGGCTTGAGCGGATTGGGGAAAAGCGGGGTCAAGGTTGGCAGAGCGCTTAGTAGTCATCCCGGGGCCACTGGTGGCGTGGATTGCTCAGAGGCCTATATCTGTGCTGTTAGGTGTTGTACGCGTCGCCGGGCGATCGCTGTTGATGTGCCGGCACAGAGTCAGAGGGGTGATCGTTCGGCCGCTTGTGTCGAAGGTTGTTGGGTGGTGACTGTGTGATGGCTGTCTGTGGTGGTGGGGGCCGTCAGTAAACCTGGTATGGGTTGAGCCATGGCGCGGGTGCATGAACTGCCGGGGCGGGGATGGCTGTCCACCAAAGACACTGTGGAGCCTGCGCTCCGTTTTGTGGGGGGGGGTGTGGAGGGGTGGGGTGGTGGTGCGTGTTTTAGGTAGGGGAAGTATGTTTGATTGATTTAGAGTTAGGTATTGGAGGGCTGGACAGTCTCACGGATGGAGGGATGGGATGTGGTGTCAGTAGGGAAACATGCACTGCAAATTTGGGTGGGAAGTTTACCCGGCCTTTGATGGAGCCCCTATATATCCTAGGCTAGTTCTGCAGGAAAGGTTGCCAATATTACAACCTCTGTTAAAATTATGACCAAGTCGTCAATTAATAATAGTAAGAAAAGAAATCCAAGTTGCTTGCTAGAGGGATGTAGCCAAGTTCAATTGGGGAATAATGTAACAATTCGCTTGCTGGGAACATCTAATGAAGTACCAAGTAGGAATAATGTACCGATTTAAATTCAACCTCTCAAGTCTTGTAACATAGGAAATACGACGAGGTTCCTGAATCCATATTACCAAGTGACAATCTCTCTCCTGGGTACCGCACGAGTAATGTGCCAACAACATGTGTAATTGTCCAATATACGTCGGACACTGAGTCGGCATAATGCATACCGGTACCTGGTCCCTCCATGTCCCGATTTGCCTGCCACTAGGCCACATGCTAGCTGTGGCCTACACGGGTTCTGTTCTGGGTAAACGGGTTGGTGATAATCGTCGAGTGCGATGAACACTTCCACCGGTACCAATGGGCTGGAGATAAACTGCGCAGAGCCCAAGTTAACTTGAAGTGGTGGTCTAAACCGGGCTGCAAAGACGACGCAATCGTCTGGTACATGTTCAACCCGGGAGGCTACAAGTGCGTGGGTCGAGGGCAAGACCACATGTGTCACATCAGATGAAGAACTGAAGGAACGACTAGATGAACTTGTAGCACTCATCAGGGCGGAGGCTGAGGTGGGCGGACGAGTTGACAGGGTACAGTCCCACTACCTCTACTACCTGATGTCCGTCCCGTACAAGGGCACCGTGAGGCACCTGAATTCCAAGACCTTTGCCAGCGACGATGGCCCGGTGAACTACCACTCCGCAATTTTCTTACCAGGGATTGCACCGGAGGAGGCGGAGGACGAGGAGGAGGCGGTGGACGAGGAGGAGGAGGACGACGAGGAGGAGGTCACCGTGGGGCTAAGGAGAGGGAGCCAGAGTGAGCGGGAGTAAGAGCCCGGGAGGGAGTCAGATGCTTTTGAGGAGCATGGCTGACGTTGAGGACGCCGAGGAGGAGACTCTGGTGAGCCAGAGAGGCAGTCTAAGCCTGCGGGAGAGCATGTGGGACGTTATGGATGTGAAGCAGGAGGAGGTGGACGAGGAGAGGCGAGGACGAGGAGGAGGTCGCCGTGGGGCCAGGGAGAGGGAGCCAGAGCCAGAGGGAGAGCTTGGGAGGGAGCCAGCGGGAGAGCATGTGGGACGTTATGGATGTGAAGCAGGAGGAGGTGGACGAGGAGGAGGCGGAGGACGAGGAGGAGGTCGCCGTGGGGCTAGGGAGAGGGAGCCAGAGCCAGAGGGAGAGCCCGGGAGGGAGCCAGCGGGAGAGCACGTGGGACGTTATGGATGTGAAGCATGAGGAGAGAGTAGGAGGTGAGGATTAGGCGGTAGAGGAGGATTAGGATGAGGTAGTGGATGGGGTAGTATGAGGTTTCTTTTTCTCTCCCTACTTCTGTCTTCTTGTTCCTTCTTTATTCTTATTGCGTTCGCGCTTCTCGTCTTCTTCGTCTGTCGGTTTCATGTTTTTCTAGAAGGTTAACGTAGATGAGGAGGCTGGAGTACTCTGGAACGCGCCAGTCGGACAGGTAGGGGAACCTCCTAATATTTCTCTTGCAGACTCCAGCAACTACGACACTCATCAACTACTACGTGAACTAGAGAAACAATCACAACTACAGCACTACAAAACACATACTACATGAGCATGCACTACGTGTACGAGAGAACATCAGCAACTACAGCAACTACAACAACATCAGCCAACTCCAGTACGTTAGGGACCAGGTAAGTCCATGGCCCCCACAAGGAGACGGGTTTATGGTATAGCCCGCAACTGTATGAGGACGGTACTCGAGCCCGTGTTCTAGCCAGCTTCCTTTCGCGTAACCCCGTTGTACAATTTAGTGTTTCCGATTGTCCCTGAAATCTGGGTTATGGGAAGATCTGGGTTAGTTGATCGTTAAATCAGTTGTTCGACAGCTTGGAAGCGTTTGAATTATTTACTCGCCGGCTTGACTTTCTTTCGTGCAGCCGTCTCGCAATTCGAGTTCATGTTCTGAATCCAAGACGTTGGCCCTGTCCTTTTCCGTTTCGTTACCATATCCCAGAAGCTTCTAGGGTGCGCGTTGATGCCCCAATGCGGGTTCTGCTTGAAAAACAAACCTTGACCAGACGAATCCATAGCGGTGAGCGTCAGAGTTTGTAGGAAATTGAATGGATCGCGCGTGACTGCGCGATCTACAAGATTGCAGCGCTCGCGCTCACCACATTGCTGCTGCGGTCAAAGTGCCAGCGTGGAACCAAGGCGGATCGGGGTTACGCTTAACCGTGGGGGGGGGGCACGGTTCAGGGTAACCCCGATCCGCACCGGCACGTCATCAAATTTTGCCGGAAACTGGTGTACAAGTCGGTCGAGCGAAGTACAATTTTTCGAGTGTTTCCGATTGCCGAGGACGGTTATGCTCCATAACCCGGCCTAACCCTCAATTGGAAACAGGCTTTTTGGCCCTCCCGTGGATTAGGTTCCAGGAGTCGACCTGGCAGCTCAACTGAACCCAACGGACAATCCCCGGAGAATCCCGAAGTCCTTGATTCGCCCGAAGGACTTCGGGATTCTCCGGGGAGTTTCGGTTGGGTTCAGTTGAGCTGACAGGTCAACTGCTGGACCCCGATCCACGGGAAGCCCAAGCGATAGAACAAAAGAGAGAGCCGCTGTGAAGTAAAAGCTGAAGTTGTCACAACGCTAACAATGACACGCCTTGTCGATTTTGTGTGTCGACCCTGCGGCGATTCTCCTGGGAGACTCCGGGGAGACTCTAAAATCCTGGGAGACTCCGGGGAGACTCTAAAATCTCCAGGGGTGGGCGGCATGTTCCCCCGAAACTTTTCTCCTGGAAAGCCAGGGGAAAGTCGTTAATCGTCCGTTTTGTACTTTTAACCGTCATTTTTCGTAAATATTTCGAAATATTCAAAAATACCCAGGGGTAAAGATTCGACGACCTGTCGCGAAGATTTGCCGACCTGGAACCCCGGGGATTCTCCGGGGAGACTCCGGGGAACCCCTGTGGAAACAAAATTGCCTACCTGGCACCGGGGAGTGTTTACTTTTTGTTTCCGGGGACGCGAAAATATAGTAGAAACACACCCTAACCCTCAGTTACTATAGTAGAAACAGGCTGCAAGTTTCCCGGACGAAACTTTGCCGGACGAATAGAGTGTATTACTAATTATACTTACTACTAGATTCGGTAACACGTCAGGTGACGTCTGCTGCCAGCACACTGCAACATCGATGAAGCTGAAGAAGCTGGATGTAGCGAGATTCCTCTCGCGCTTAAACTCGACCGGTCGGTACCTCAGACGTCAGATTCCTTCCAGCTTTCTTTTTCATGCCCTTAGATCAGCTTCCTTAATCTCGCAGACGTTTCTCTTAACGCCCGACTCAGTGACTGCTTTGCATAACGCCGCAATGGATGATGATGATGATGAAGCCTCCCTCAGGAAAATGCATGCTTTGTACCTTCGAGTCCCCGTTGATGAAAATGTGCAATCTCGCACCGTTCCGAACGAACCTTTCACCATAGTCCTAGGAGGGGGTTTGACTTGCAGCCCTACTGGGCCTGGTGGCCCTAAAGAACAAGTGGATGCAGCGTTTACCGCCAAGTACATTGTTGATGTGAAGGAAGCGGGTACCAATGGTCCGGTCCACTTCAAGGCGAAAGCAAGTGGAGTAGCAGTGGCGATAATGGAGGAAGCTGGCCTAAAACGTAAGGCTGTCTTATTCTAGTAAGCGGATATTTTGGTCGAGGGCAAGCACAATGTGTGTGTGTGTGTGTGTGTGTGTGCGGGGCATGTATGGCAGATGGAACATGCATGGCAGATGGAACAAGCATGGCAAATGGGGCATGCATGGCAGATGGGGCATGCATGGCAGATGGGGCATGCATTTCAGATGGGGCATGCATGGCACATGTGCCATGCATGGCAGATGGAACATGCATGGTAGATGGGGCATGCATTACAGATGGGGCATGCATGGCACATGTGGCATGCATGGCAGATGGAACATGCACTGCAGATTGGGCATGTATGGCAGATGGGGCATGCATGGCCGATTGGTGATGCATGCATTTGGGATACGATTATGGGGTATACTTTTGCGCATGGGGCATGGACATGGGTGTGTGTGTGGGCATGAGGCAGGTGGGTATGCTTGTGGTCTTGCATGTAAGATGGAACACGTGTGTTTGACATTGCATGTTTTTGTAATTGATTTGTTATCATTTGTTTTGCTCTACAGGCCACTTCATCCCAGTTTTCCCTGGCCACAAGATGGATGGTGTTTCCCGGAAGAGAAGCGCATCTGTGGACTCAGCAACCAGCGCTGACGGAGAAGGACACCGTCTGCACAATGAGGATGCGGACTGCATAAATTGTCCCACTGAAAGGCACTCCACAATTGGAGTCTCCCGGAAGAGAAGCGCATTTGTGGACTCAGCAACTAGTGCTGACAGAGAAGGTCTTGGTCTGCACGAAGTGGACGACGACGGCAAGAATTGGCCCACTGATAGGCACTTCAGAGTTGGGTCACGGAAGGTTGATGCAGCCTTTGTCCATGCGGGAGCACAGTGGTATATGCCTTTCTCCTGCGTGTTGTACAAACAGAGATGTCCTGCTAAGGGTATTCTCATGCTTCTGGACGCTGGTGACAAGCTTGTGGTGAAGTTCACAAGTGCATGCATTCATGACCAGATGGATCAAAACAGGGGCAACTCAGCGGGCTAAGGAGGACTGCTATGCTTCAGTTTCAGAGGGGCAGATCACCTGCTCTAGTGCATGCTGAGGCTACGGAGGCACGTGGCACAACCAAGCACTTGGACAATGTTGTGTCCAGAAGTGGTGCTAACCCGCATGTCATTGCTCAGCTCCGCTTTGAGGAGAAAAAGAAGGACCGCTACCACAAGGATGAATTGCACTCCGCGCAGATCAGGAAAAGTGAACTAGATGCACTCGACAGGAAGGACACACCTGAGGATGACAGGAGGTACCGAATATTTTTCGGTACCACGCCGCTGATACTTGATTCTGGAGAAGATGAATTTGGCATCTTGAGAATGACAGACCATGCCCTGCGCCGATTCCACCGCAGCTTAGCGCTTGGCCATCGGGGGCTTTACATTGACACAAGAGGTGGCCAGGTGCGTGATTTCAAGTTCTAAAATTAACACAATATTCACTAAACACTGCAGATTTTTGATACATTCAGAGTTGGGTCACGGAAATCGGACACAGCCTGTCCATGCGGGAGCACAGTGGTATATGCCTTTCCCTGTGTGTTTTACAAACAGGGTTGTCCCGCTAGCTAAGGGTATTCTCATGCTTCTGAAGGCTGGTGACAAGCTTGGGTGACCGAAGGATATTTTTATAATTCCCATTCCTCATCAGCATCCCTTACCTCCTCTGCTTGTAGATCAAGAACGTGAGGGGTCTCAAAATCTTCCAGTCAATATGGGTCCACATTGACGAAGACAACAAGTCCCATACCCTGGCGGAGCTAATCCACACTGGACGGTCACATACGCCTTATGGTCATGCAATGGACTACATCCTCACCGCCACGTCGAAGGTATATCCTGCAGAACCTGGGTCAACTGACCGGGGGCGAGTTTTTTGCTCAGACAAGTATCGAGCAGATTATTTCTTAACCGACAAAGATCTGGCATTGATGAATGGATCATCAACTCCGTGCAATGGGATGAAGGCATCAAAGTACTTAGAGGAGATGGCCGGCCTCTTGGACCAGTTGGATGGTTTACCTGAAGGGAGTGCTGATGCCAACAGGTTTGTCGCTACTTTCTCTTTTCTCCAGCAAGATTGTTTCCTTTATCCATATTCTCCGTTAATTTCCACTATCATTCCTCGTGTTTACAGGGTCTTGGAATCAATCAAGTCTTACACGCACATATTTCTGTGTGCCTTCCATTCCTCCAAGGCACTGACAGCCAAGGCCCGCTACAGTCCCATCTTCAAAGATGTGAACATGAAACGTAAGTCATGATTGTTTTTTTCCGTTGCACTGAGATCGTACAGATAGTTTTGTTGTGTACAATATTCATTTTTGAGCCCCCCTGCGCACACAGATGATTTGAAGCCCTAATCCGCTGTGGACACCATGCCTTAACTTCTGTGTATATTGAAGTCCTCTTCATGTATCCATGAAAAATTATCTAACTCTCGAAAATAAAGTATGCTAAACATGAATATTTTAAAACATCCTAAAATGCTCAACAAATGATCTGTTTAGGTAAGAGACTGCTTGGCTACGTCCTCACCCGGGCGCTTACAGCACCCGCCCTGACTAAGGAGTTCCGTGGAGCACGGAAGTACAGAGCAGCCATGAGCTACCTTGCCCATCTACGTGTGTTTTTACTGTTTTCCATTCATGTTGATCATTTCTGATGTTGCAGATCTTGCTGAGCTTGCTTTCACCGGTGACATTGTTTAGGTTCCTAAATCCCTCTCCCCCTCCCCCTCCCCCTCTCCCTCCCCCTCCCTCAGCACCCCTCCCCTCCTCACTCTCCGCCCCCCTCCTCCTCTTCTACCCCCTCCCCTCCCCTCCCCCAACCCTTGCCCTAACCCTGACACTCCACACATCATGAATTTATACATGCATGTACACATGCATTCACACACCCACTTCTTTGCCATATACCTAGTGGAATCTATCCACCCATATATAAACCCAATATTTTATGTTAAACACATATCGAACCTACTCACTTCCAGGCGTTTGGCACAGAGTACCTACCAGTCGGCCGGGATTTCCTGAATGGCCACTTTCATGTGCTTCCTGCGGATCCCGCCAACTACCCCCTTGCAACTACGCCAGTGTACGTCATCCACTGTCTAAAGATCTTGCATGCGGACGGCAGGCACTTCCAGGTAAGCAACAGGTTCAAGGTTGTGGTGGGGGGTCAAACACATCTTTATGAGTTGAGAGTATCCTGCTGTCCTGTGTCCTGATTTACGGTATAATGTTGTACTGTGCTCTCTGGTTTTGGCGTGGGGGGGGGGAGGGGCGTGGGGGGGGGGGGGGCAAAAACATATGAATTGACCGAGAGTATCCTGCTGTACTGTGTCATGCTGTACTGTGTCCTGATGTACGGTATAATGTTGTACTGTGCCCTGATGTACGGTATCATACTGTACTGTGTCTTGGTTGATGCTGTACAGTTGTACTGTGTCCTGCTGTACAGTATTTGGCTGCACTATACATTCTCTGTTTGATGTTTTTGTCTGATTATGGTATTTATATCATTAAAAGGTTCTTATTAAAAGTCAGCCCCTTATTACTCCCTCCCAAGGTCAACATTTCAGGGGATAATGTCCTGGACGGAGAGCTCCACGATTACTTCCCTGCAGATTATGAGGTATTGGATGACGACACAGTTGCTGAGTTGGAGGCAGATATTGCTGCATCTTACGATGGCGAGCCTTCTTGGCGGAGAGTGGCTCATCCGGAGCCCGCCATTATGAGTCAAGATGCCGTCCTCTCCTCACCCGACAAAGTGAAGAACCCATTCTTCCATGAAGGAATGGTGAAGAGCGTTGACGTTTTCATGGATTGGAGCTGTGCAATTTTCCCCTTTCTGCATGACATGCACCACGACCTCAGGGGTCCCCCTGATGGGTTGGGCGGAGTCCCAACTTGGTAAAACACTAACAGGTATTTTAGTTGCAACAGTATTTGGTTTAGGGTAAGAGAAAAAACTGTCATTACCCTCAGCCCCACTGCCGTAGTTAAGTTGGATGAAGTCGGCAATATCGCCCTTTGCATCACGTTGCTTAGATTAATTGATCCCGCTTTGCGTTTTGGGGCTAAATGTGTCTTCTTAATGGGATGTTGTCCCCTCTTTTTGTACTCCTTGTTCGAACTTGCACTAAAAACAACATGTCTGATTATTGCAGAACCACCGGCCGTGTAGAAGGAACAAACTTCGCTGACAAGCATGTTTATGGGACACTTGGCTCTGTGGCGCTTGCGCACTACCTCCCAGAAGCAGACAGGATAGACCGTGCAAAATATTCTTTCTGGCTCAGTGCAGTCTTTGACAACAAAAAGTAAGTTTAAGTTTTACAAGTAATATTGTTTTTTCTCCGATAGTTTTTTCCTTGTATTGCATTATGCTATTAGTTCCGAGAAGTTTTTAGACACCTCAAAAATAAGAGTTTCATGCGCGTGATTCTAAATGTGTAGGGAATCCATACCACCCACTCCCATCCACTTCTGACTTCATCATTTTTTGGGATGTAGGACTGGTCGGGCTTCCGCCCCTACCCTCAAGGGATAGAGCCTACCCTTTACCCAAAATGAAAATTGTCAGAATTGGATGAGAGAAGCTGCACCGTGATTCTAAATGTGCAGGGAATCCATACCACCCACTCCCATCCACTTCTGACTTCATCATTTTTTGGGATGTAGGACTGGTCGGGCTTCCGCCCCTACCCTCAAGGCATAGAGCCTACCCTTCACCCAAAATGAAAATTGTCAGAATTGGATGAGAGAAGCTGCACCGTGATTCTAAATGTGTAGGGAATCCATACCACCCACTCCCATCCACTTCTGACTTCATCATTTTGGGGGATGTAGGACTGGTCGGGCTTCCGCCCCTACCCTCAAGGCATAGAGCCTACCCTTTACCCATAATGAAAATTGTCAGAATTGGATGAGAGAAGCTGCACCGTGATTCTAAATGTGTAGGGAATCCATACCACCCACTCCCATCCACTTCTGACTTCATCATTTTTGGGGATGTAGGACTGGTCGGGCTTCCGCCCCTATACCCTCAAGGCATATAGCCTACCCTTTACCCAAAATGAAAAAGGTGTGAGTGTGAGAGAGTGACAAAGCAAGATTGAGAGAGAGTGAGTGCAACAGGTAGAACTAAAGCTCGAGCTAGTGTGTGTGTGTGTGTGTGTGTGTGTGAGAGAGAGAGAGAGAGAGAGAGAGAGAGAGAGAGAGAGAGAGAGAGAGAGAGAGAGAGAGAGAGAGAGAGAGAGACCTTATCTGTTGGCGGCGTGTCCAGAGCTGCAGATAGGTCGACGAGAGGGGGTGGTGCGTGGGGTGGTGCGCGAGCGCGGGTTCGTCCAGCAAGTCCCTCATCAGATCCTTCACCATGACCTCTCATCGCCTGGCCTATTGGGTCGGTGTTGAGGAGCTCGTCATCTGGGGCGGCACGTCCTGACCGCGGCGTCATCACACGGGCGGAAGTAACCAACCGGACAGACTCGGAAGCAAAACGCAAAAGGCGCTGCGTGTAGAGCGGATATAATGAATATTAATCCAATTCTACTACCAGATCAACTGGATTAGGAGGTCCTGACGGAATACAGAAACATTAAATTGTCTGGAGGAATAGAAAGCAATACGCTGTCGGCGCAGGAAGGAATCCGAGGTACAGACCGGTCGAGTGTAAGCGCGAGAGGAATCCTGCTACAACCAGCTTCTTCAGCTTCATCAACGTTGCGGTGTGCTGGCAGCACACTGCAATCTTATTATGCCATGTCACGTACACCTAATAAGATATTGGTACACTCTATTCGTCCGGCAAAGTTTCGTCCGGGAAACTTGATAGGACGGTGTTCTAGCCAGTTGCGTAAGGGCGTGTTTCCAGTGGCGCAACAGTTGAAATCTGAATAGTAGGCCCTCAAACCTACAATTGGAATTTGAGGAGCCGAGCTGGCCGAACAGTCATGTCATTGCACCGGGCTCTCCGACAATGTCCGCGCCGGGGCACACTCTCGGCGTGAATCGGGCACGTTATTCGACACGATGGAGGAACTGTTCCACTATCTGCAACTGGACGAGTCAAGAAAGAACGTCGTGGTGAAAGGCAAGGCCTTAACCGATAAACACGATCGCCATCAGAGGGGAGGATATTCGTTTCAGAAGTCGAAGTCTCAATTCAAGAGGCCCGCCGATAACCGATACCCTGGTAAAGGCCTTGCAGTCAATCGTGTTCAATTTACCAACACTCCTCCCTCCGATACTGACACCGATTCTTCCTCTTCGCAGGGCATGAGAACCACCGACGACGGCGGAGAGGTGAACTCTCGTCCGGCCAAGAGCCGGGCGTGGGAGGATTGAAGTCTGTGGGAGCGGGGGAGGGGGCGCACGGATTGATGGAGGAGTTTGAATCTGAGTGTTCAAAATTCGCTCAGGTGTCGAAAGACAGAGCGGCTTGGGGTCACTGGCAGGCCTTCTTGGGGCTGCGTTGGAGAGGAGATCTCCAAGTATCACTGATGTAGTCCTATGCGGGGACATATGAGACCAATGTAGTAGATCGGACTATCCGCAATTGTAGACGTGCAGATGAGGACTGTCTGGGGCAGCGGCAGGCGGACGTAGCATCAACTGACGTAGCGGCGCTGCGGTCTTAGACAAGAAGCGACAAATGGACACTGGGATTCGTCGAGCGATGGCTGCAAAACGAATTGGCCAGCGTAATTGATCAATTTAGCGTGAGTGTAAGAGCAAACATAACCTGTGATAATCTCGTATTGAGGAGACTTCGTTTCTTGGGAAGATATAGCGACTGTCAGCTTACAGTATTCGAATTGGTAACAATCATGCATGGACACGCATGATATACTATGCCGGTGGCAGTACAGTTGTACTTCCACGACAGCGCACGGTGTCTCAAGGACACGTGTCTAGTGCCTGGCCAGTCAGTGACAGCGCACTGGCTTCTCAGAGCAACTCAGTGACCGGTATGCAACCGGTCTATAACAATTTTGCCTTCATCTTTAGTGATAACTACCTCTCAGGTAGTTCAAATTGAAATATTGAGTGTTTTGGATTCACCGAATTATGGCAAGATTGAACACTACATTTTGGTAAGACGGTCCAAGAGTGGTGTCTACGAGGTCTGAATAATAATTTACCCTGTCATTGTCCTGATTGTCCTGATTGTCATTTGTTGAGGTTACTGGAGTTGTATAGATTTGGACTACGTGTAGGTGTGGAGTAGGTAGATGTGGAGGCAGATGTGAAGTGAGGTGCCATTTTGAACTTCACCGAACTGCGCTGTGCTGCACTGAACTGCCTTTTCCCCCTCCATTTATGAACATGTACATAGGATAAATCAAACATTGATCTTGGAAGTATCAGTGTGGCCCCTGAGGATGTTATCTCATTTTTTCTTGCTTTTATAATTAATACTTATTTTCAGTATGAAAACTATACGTGTAAATAGACAACTGTACACAGTTCTTGGCAATTGCAATTTGCAAAAGCATCTCACTGCACTTTGTTCACGTTGGAACTCCCTTGGCATGGACAACTGAATACATATATTACATATATTTCAACGTTCAAAGCAAATGTAACAATTTTAGACAACTGAACTACGTTCGAAGAAACCATCGTTTTCCGTACTCCACCCCGGGGCCGACCTCCAGGAGACCCGCCAGGGCCCATTACTATTGAGGCAGTTGGCTATGGGCTTCGTGTGGTCAGACGCACAGACGGACAACGGGGTGACCCTGGGGGCTCCCGCTCCCCAGAAGGGGGGGCTCTGCCAAAAAATGTATGTCCCCCACACTACCACTGCGCAAATGTAGACACAACTGCAACACACAGTTAGTGCTGTGTTCAAAGTCATGATAACGCCTGGTAGGGCGTGGTATTAAGGAGCCCCGTCTTATGGCGGTAGGGAACGAGCTGCTACTTTACCTGGAGAGAGCTTCCATGGTGGTTGACAGCGACCGCGGACACCACAGCGCACACTTATCGATTGGAAGCCCGCACTTTCTGATCTCAACGAGCTCTACCATTGAGCCAATCGCCAAGACGGGATCATGTGCTGTGTTCAAGCTGACAAAGCTTCATGTCTATGTCGCACTCTCTAGAAATCATGGCCTGGACTAGTCTTTAAACTGTCTAATCTGCTTAGTGTGCTCTTTGTTTTCCGTGGGTATAGCACGGGGGGACTTGAAATTGGCAGACGGCAAGCAGCCCAGAATCTGAGAGTTGGCTGAAGAACGATGTAACAATTCAAAATCAAACAATTAGAGTCCTCTTGTCAGTGTCTCCAACGGCACCTTATATTGTTGAATTAAATAATCACTGTAGCACAAACTCAGGGCCCCGTCGGTAAAATAATTGTTTGGGGTTCAGTTCATCAATGCTTTTTCTTTTTAGCCCTTCCTGTCATGGTTGGGTAAGTCCCTTTAGCCTATTTGGCCTACCCCTGGACTGTAACATACATACAAGCACCCAACACTGCTACAGCGATTAGGCGCTCAATTCACGTTACCGTGTAATTATGGCACCAAATGGGTATTTTGACGGATTGTGACACACGGGGAAGCCATGTATTGCTTACTACTATGTGATTGTTGAATGTATGTACTAATGTTCGTCCTGGGTGGATATTACGGGTAATACCTAGGTATTAAGGGTAGTACCCTGCGCGTCGATTAACATTTTGGGCGCGTTGACTCACAAACATCCCCTCGCACGCTGCGTACTGCTTTAGAAGTACGCCATACAATAAATCCCCAAACAATTTGAGAAAGATATGACCCTTTTATTCTACTTTTCCCAAATCAATTTTAGGGTATTACCGGTAATACCCGGCAACCCAGGACAAACACTATATGACTGTTGAAATGCTACGTCTGGGCATCAAAATATACGACGGAGTTGTTCACAAACCTCCAGCTCAGGTTCCTAAGTTTGAACTGCTCGTACCAGCTGTCAGCGTCTCGGTAAAGTGGCATAAGAACACGCTTGATGCTATGCTCCAGTTGCCAAAGCTTCAAGCGAATGTTGCGGTCTCTAGATCTCATGTTACTCTCAGTATAGGGCTCATTGCTGGCAGCAGCATGGCCCCTTGGGTTGGCCAGGCTGGCATTTGGGTTCTTCTCCTTTTCGGCCAAGTAAGCCAAGGCCAGGGCTTCAAAGGCTCCAGGCTCCCACAGGTCATCGTCCTCCAGGTGAACAAAGAAGATGCGCACCTGGTGGTGGGTGTGTGTGAAGGTGGTGGTGATGGTGAGAGGGTGTGGAGGTGGTGGTGAGTGGGCTCCAGGCTCTCACAGGTCATTGTTCTCCATGTGGGCGAAGAAAATGCGCACCTGATGGTGGTGGGGCGTTTGTGGTGGGTGGGTAGGTAGGTGGGTGTGGTGGTGGTGGTTAGTGGGGTCCAGGTGGACGAAACATATGCGTACCTGGTGGTGGTGGGTGGTGTGGTGGGTGATGGTGGTGGTGAGTGGGGTCTAGGTGGACGAAGAAGATGCGCACATGGTGGTGGGTGGGTGGTGTGGTGGTGGTGGTTGTGAGGGGGTGTGGTGATGGTGGTGAGTGGTGTCGTGGTGGTGGTGGTGAGTGGGCTTCAGGCTCCCACAGGTCATCGTCCTCCAGTTGGACAAAGAAGATGCGCACCTGGTGGTGGGTGGGTGGTGGTGGTGGTGGTGGGGAGGTGGGGTGGTGGTGGGGTTTGGGGTCCAGGTGGACGGAGAAGATGCCCACCTGGTGGTGGGGTGGTGGTGGTGGTGGTTGTGGGTGGTGGGTGGATGGGGTGGTGGTGGTGGGTGTGGTGGTGGTGGTGAGTGGGTGTGGTAGTGGTGGTGGTGGTGAGTGGGCTCCAGGTGGACGAAGAAGATGCGCACCTGGTGGTGGTGTGGTGGTGTGGTGGTGGTGGTTAGTGGGGTCCAGGTGGACATAGAAGATGCGCACCTGATGGTTTAGTGGTGGGTGGTGGGGTGGGTGGGTGGTGGGGTGGGTGGGTGGTGGTGAGGTTGTGGGTTGTGGGGCAGAACCCCCATCCCACTGCATGCTTACAAACAAAGTGTACAAAGAAGATACGCACCCCATCCTTGTACCACTCAGCAATCAACGAGGGACATTGGCAAATTGGAAAATCGGTGGTGGCAACGGAACGACAGGTGGCAACGGACGTGAGCTCACCAAAGCCAGTTAGTTATGAGACAGTTGGCTGACGTGTCAGGCTTTGTTTTTTTGGTTGGTCAGTTGGTCAAACGGACAGACTGACAACAGGGTGAATCTGGGGGCTCCCGCCAACTCACCACCCCACCCACCTAACACCCAACACCTCACCACCCCACCCACCCGCAACCCCACCCACCCAAAACCTGACCACCCAACACCCAACTACACCTGGATGGCCACCATCCACTGGCCTGCCATTGCTGAGTGGAACAAGGACGGGGTGCGCATCTTCTTTGTACACTTTAGGGGGGGATGGGGGGGCTGCCCCATCACCCACCACCTCGACTCACCTCCCACCCAACCAACACCTCACCACTACACCCACTCAACACATCACCACCCCACCCACGTACCACCCAGCACCTCAAAACCCCACCCACCCAATAGGAGGGGGGGCTCCGCCACCAAAAAGGTGTACGGAGAAGAAACACACCCCGTCCTTGTTCCACACAGCAATGCCAGGCCAGGGGAAGGTGGCCATCCAGTTCTAGTTGGGTGTTGTGTGGTGAGGTGGTGATGTGGTGGGTGATGGGGCAGCACCCTTTTTCTCCCCCAAACTGAAGAAGAGACACGACCGTCCTTGTTCCACTCAGCAATGGCAGGCCAGTGGATGATGGCCATCCAGTTGTAGTTGGGTGGTGGGTGGTGAGGTGGTGGTGTGGTGTGTGGTGGTGTGGTGTGTGGTGGTGTGGTGTGTGGTGGGTTGGTGAGGTGGTGGGTGGGTAGGGTGGTAAGGTGGTGAGGTGGTTGGTAGTTGGGTGGTGGGTTGTGGGTCATGGGGCAGCACCCTAATCCCCCCCCCCCCCCCCCCAAAGTGTATGAAGAAGATAAACCCGTCCTTGTTCCACTCAGCAATGGCGGGCTTGTGGATGGTGGTCATCCAGTTGTGGTTGGGTGGTGGGTGGTGAGGTGGTGTATGGTTGATGGTTGATGGGGTGGTGGGGGTTGGGTGTGTGGGTGGTGAGGTGTTGGGTGTGTGTGGGGGGGTGGGAAGGGTGGTGGGGAATGGGGCAGCACCCCCATCCCCCCCAAAGTGTACGGAGAAGAGACACAACCGTCCTTGTTCCACTCAATGTCAGACCCGTGGATGGTGGCCATCCAGTTGTAGTTGGGTGGTGGATGGTGGGGTGGTGAGGTGGTGGGTGGTGGGTGGTGAGGTGGTGGGTAGTGAGGTGGTGGGTGGGTGAGTGGGGTGGTGAGGTGGGTGGTGGGTGGGGTGGTGAGGTGGTGGTGTGGTGGGTGGTGGGCGATGGGGCAGCATCCCCATCCCATCCCCCAAAGTGTACGGAGAAGATACGCACCCTGTCCTTATTCCACTCAGCAATGGCGGGCCAGTGGATGATGGCCATCCAGTTGTGGTTGGGTGTTGGGTGTTGGGTGGTGAGGTGGTGGTGTGTTGGGTGTTGGGTGGGTGGGGTGGTGAGATGTTGGGTGTTGGGTGGGTGGGGTGGTGAGGTTTTGGGTGTTAGGTGGGTGGGGTGGTGAGTTGGTGGGTGGTGGATTATGAGTGATGGGGCAGCACCCCCATCCCCCAAAGTGTACGAAGAAGAAACGCACCCCATCCTTGTTCCACTCAGCAATGGCAGGCCAGTGGTTGATGGACATCCAGTTTTAGCTGGTGGTGGGTGGTGAGTTGGTGGTTGGTGGGTGGGTTGGTGGAAGGTGTGTTGTGGGTGATGGGGCAGCACCTCCATTCCCCCAAAAGTGCACGAAGAAGAAACGCACCCCATCCTTGTTCCACTCAGCAATTGCGGGCCAGTGGATGGTGGCCATCCAGTTGTAGCCATGGGGTCTGAGCTCAATCACGCTCTTGTTCTGCTTCATGTAGAGAGCGTTCATGAGGCCAGCACCATGGGGGGCGATGAAGATGTCCACGTCTTGCATGAGGCTGATGTCGGATTTGGCGCGGCGGCCAAACGCGTGCGTAGCGCATTCTACAGCGTCCCACTCCTGGCCCTGTAGTGCCTGCATCCAGGGTATGTTTGTATGGTTCAGTCCAGGGGAAGGCCAAATAGGCTTAAGTGCGTTCAGGGTCCGGGGAAGCTGGTCATGCTTAGCGTGGCCGCCTGGCTGCCTCTGTTTCTTTTTTTAGCTACATATCCCGCTCCTGGCCCTGTAGTGCCTGATTACAGGGTAGAGGGAAGCTGGTCAGCAGGTGGTTTAGGTCAGGGTCATGGCGCATTCGATGGTATCCCACTCCTGGCCCTATAGTGCCTGCGTACAGGGTAGGGGGAAGCTGGTCAGCAGGTGGTTTAGGTCAGGGTCAGGGCGCAGTCGACGGTGTCCCACTCCTTGCTCTGCAGCGCCTGTGCCCAGAGGAAGGGGAAGCTAGTCAGCACTTATCTGGTCAGCACTTGGGTTGAGTTGGTATAGGTTTAGGTGGTTTAGGGTTTAGGTTTAGGTGGTTGAGAGTGCAGGTTGTCAAGCTTGAGGTGGTTTAGGTTTAGATGGTTTAGGGTTTAGGTGGTTTATGTTTAGGTTTAGGTGGTTGAGAGTGCAGGTTATCAAGCTTTAGGTGGTTTAGGGAAACAGTAGTCATGGTCATAGGGGGAAGCTGGTCAGCACTTGGGTTTAGGTGGAAAACAGTAATCTTGGTCATAGCGCAATCTACGGTGTCCCTTTACTGGCCCTGTAGTGCCTGCGTACAGAGTGTGTATGTTTGGTATAGTCCAGGGGAAGCCCAAGTAGGCTAAAGTGCGTTCAGGGTAGGGGGAAGCTGGTAAGCACTTGGGTGTAGGTGGTTTATGTTTACGTGGTTTATGCTTAGGTGCTTTAGGGTGTAGGCGGTTAAGGTTAAGGTGGCTTAGGTGGTTGAGGAAACAGTAATTCTGGTCATATCACTTTTGACGGTGTCCCACTCCTGGCCATGTAGTGCCTGCGTACAGGGTAGGGGGAAGCTGGTCAGCACTTGGGTTGATGTGGTTTAGGTTTATGTGGTTTAGGGTTTAGGGTTTATGTGGTTTAGGTTTGGGTGGGTTAGGGTGTAGGTGGTTAAGGTTTACGTGTTTAAGGTGGTTTAGGGAAACAGTCAAACTGGTCATGGCCAAGTGCTGCCCAGCTAAGTGCCGACCAGCAGTAAGTGCTGACCATCTAAATGCCGACTAGCTAAGTGCTGACAAGCTTAATAGTGACAAGTTAAGTGCTGACCAGCTAAGTGCTGATCAGCTAAATGCTGACAAGACAAGTGCTGACAAGCTAAATGCTGACAAGTTAAGTGCTGACCAGCTAAATGCTGACCAGCCAAGTGCTGACCAAGCAAGTGCTGGCCAAGCAAGTGCTGATCAGCCAAGTGCTGACCAGCTTAGTGCTGATCAGCCAAGTGCTGACCAGCCAAGTGCTGACCAAGCAAGTGCTGACCAGCCAAGTGCTGACCAGCCAAGTGCGGACCAGCTAAGTGCTGACCAGCTAAGAGCTGGCCAGCCAAGTGCTGGCCATCAAAATGCTGACCAGCCAAGTACTGACCAGCTTAGTTCTGGCCAAGCAAGTGCAGACCAACCAAGTGCTGACCAGCTTCCCCTAACCTGCTTCCAGTCGTGGCAGTTGCATTCATCCAGCAGTTGGTCAATGTTGAGGAACACGCGGGTGCCAGCAGAGCCAGTGCTGACCAGCAAAGAGCTGACTAGCCAAGTGCTGACTAGCCAAGTGCTGACCAGCCAAGTGCTCACCAGCTAAGTGCTGACCGGCTTCCCCTTACCTGCGACCAGTCGTAGCTGTTGCATTCATCCAGCAGTTGGTCAATGTTGAGGAAAATTCGGGTGCCAGCAGAGCCAGTGCGCTTCTCAAACAACACACGCAGGACTTTGCCAGGCTTCTTGAAAACAGGCTGGCGGTGGGGGGAAGTGCCCGGGGCATCTGGTAGGCCCAGTTGGTATTTGACCACCTCCCTGGCGGCTTTCCACATACCTGTACATTGGATATACTTGGATTTACTTGGATATTCTTGGGTATAATTGGATATACTTGGATATTCTTGGATATAATTGGATATAATTGGATACTCTTGGGTATAATTGGATATTCTTGGATATAATTGGAAACAACTGTATATAATTGGATGTAATCGTATAATACAATTATTATTGTAGCAAAAACTCTCTGGCGGCTCGCCACGTACCTCCCCACTAGATCCAATTCGGCATAATTGGATATCATTTGATATACTTGGATATACTTGGATATAATCGTATAATACAATTACTACTGTAGCGAAAACTCTATGGCGGGTCGCCACATACCTCCTGATTATATATACTTGGATATACTTGGATATAACTTGATATAATTGCAAAATTAAATTAAAACTGTAGCACAAACTCCCTAGCGGCTTGCCACATTACTGCCCATTGGATATAATCTGATTTACTTGGGTATACTTGGAAACAACTGGATATAATTGGATGTAAGCGTATAATAAATGTATTACTGTAGCACAACCTCTCTCGCGGCTCGTATCGATGAAATACCCTGAAATAGCCTTGAAGACGGTGAAATAACATGACAGGATCGATGAAAAAGCCTGAAATAGCCACATACCTGTGTTTGTAAATGTGTACGTGTATGTGTATATGTATGTTGTGTATGTTGTTATAATCTAGAGGTAGGCCCCGGGGGTAGGCCAAATAGGCCAAAGGGACTTGCCCTACCATGAGATTAAGGGCGCCTGGAAGTGCGTCTCGAATGAAATCATGAGAGTTCTTAATTCAAGTATGTATGTATGTTACAGTCCAGGGGTAAAGTAGGCTAAAGGGTCTTGCCCAACCGTATAGGAAGGGCTTAAAAAGAAAAAGCACTGATGAACTGAGCCCCAAACAATCGTTTAACCGACGGGGGCCCTGAGTTCGTGCCACAGTGATAATTTAATTCTACAATATTATTAAATCATCATCTCAGCTGGGATGGTAGTTTAATTGTGCGATTATTATCGCATTTTTTATAAATTGAATTAAGTATTTCCATCCTTCAAAGGAATCAGGATTCACGACCAGCTTCATACTGGAGTTTTTACCCACCAATTCAGGTTCAATGTTCATTTTCTCAAAAAACATTTTTCTATCCTCAACGTATAATGGACATTCTAATATGAAATGCATTTCATCTTCGACTACTCTTCTACCGTCAACCACCATATCGCAGCACCTGCAAATTCTACCAGAACGAGAGGTACTCCTTTCTGATTTGACATTTAAGTTCTGGGCTCGAAGACGTAGTCTTGCTATGCATTTAATATCATCCTTATTGTTTAATAAGTTAGTGTACGTTGAACTATGGTTTCTATACTCTGGCATTACCAATTCGCATACGTAATATTTTTAATACCGATTCCTTGGTTATCACCAAGATTCCTGGGGTTCAATGTACTCAAGGATTGCCAGTCAATGTCTGTTATTTTAGATATGCCTTCATCAATTTTTCCTAAGTCAATCTTGCTCAGTGACGTCTGATTATCTTGAATAATATCAGAGAAATGTTCTATAACACCTAATCTCTGAATGCATCGTAGTAATCCATGAGACCAGCATTGTTTATTGCTATCTCTGGTTGCCATTATAACATTCTCTAGTAAGGCTCTTTTCACAAAATCATCTTCCTTACGGTCGACGATTTTATTCCATGGCCAAGACATTGTTTCAACCATTGAGCCCATGTAGGTGACCTATCGAGTTCATTGAGGACCAAGTCGGTAGAGGTGTTCTCTCTGACGCCAAGAGCCCTTTTCATAAACTTATTCTGAATAATTTCACATTTTCCTTCGAGACCGTAAGAAGTATTAATATTACCCATACCATCTGGAGCCCACACTTCACACCCATATTAAGTGTGCCATAAAGGTAACTTAGGATATTTGCATTTGCGAGATCCATCTTGTTGCACCGTTTCCAGAGTGCATGAGTAGCCCTGTTGGCGGCAACACGTTGTCTCTCACCGGCATCGTGTGTGCCACCATTCCTGCCGTGTTTCCCCCTTCAAAAGAATCCTAAATACACAAACTCATCCTCAATGGGAATGTCTTGGCCTTTAAACTGCCATTTATAGGTAGGGATCGGCATATAATATTAGTCTGGAAAAACCCTATGTTAACTAATATGAACCAATATTAGAATGTTAGATTTCAGATTTATTTTGCCAAAATCAACTTTTGAAAAATGGAATCAAACATGTCATTGAATAACTAAGCTAGCTATGCAGCTGGATTTCGATCGGAGCCAATCTGGATGGTTACAAAAATGAAACAAAGCATTTGTAACGCGTAACGCGGAACTAGCGTAACACGGAGCTGGCCCGTGGCCTAATGCCCAATCAAACTTGTGCCCAAACATTGTGGGTTTGGCCAGCAGAGGAAGTGTAGTAACACTATGTCTGAATCACTAGGAAAAGCTACAAGCAGCAGCTTCTGGGCAGCTCTGTGAGCCAGCCACTGGGCTATGTCCTCGGATTTTTGTGGTGAAAGAAATTGAATTATGCTAGCTTTTAGGTGCACAAGCTTGCTTTGGGTTGGTCTGAATAGCCAGTCAGGGGAGCTGCCTAGAAGCTGCACCCCATCTCGGAAGTAGTTGCCAATTCTGTGGACATCTGCTGCTAGGAAACCTAAGAACTATGTTTTTCTCGTTATTATCATCCGTGTCAGTGTGTTTGTGTGTGTGTTTGTGTGTGTGTGGGGGGGGGGGGGGCGTCCCATGGCAGTGTGTGTGTGTATATGTGTGTGTGTGGCGGGGGGGGGGGGGGGGGGGGGGGGGGGGGGGCAGTCTCATGTCAGTGAGATCTTAAGTAGTCTACCGGTACTAGGCAGTCATCCTTCACGTTGGATGAATGGTGAGCCATAATCCCCAACCACTTTTGCTGCCTTCACAACAGCCCATAGAGTGCCTGGGTCCTTGCTAATGACCATGTCGAATTGTTTATGGTAAGTGAACGTGCTCTGGTCAAGGTGAGCTAGTAGCAACTCCGGCTTCCACAGTGAGCTGGAGTGTTGCTTCATTGCATCGTCGTTCAGTTGCTCAAGCAATGGTCTACCGCGCTTGGCAGTGGCTTACGGGGGCATCGCTGTTGCGCACCAACAGAAACGAAAATACGAGAACGCGCGTTGCTTAGGCAAGCTGTGAGGGTGCGATGAGGTAGCACGATGCGAGAATAAATAATCATGGTGTGTTTCGTGCTAGGGCCCCCACCCTTGAATTCTCAGACTTAGTGTGCATTGAATCCCCAGCCCGATTTGTGTGTAACCACTTGTAAACAATATCGGGTGTGCCAGATACATAATGCTTTTCCAAACTTACACTATGCTTTTCCAAATTTACACCTGGGCATCGGCGGCCATATACTTAATGTTTCTGTCCCACCAAAGTCTAAACCTGGGCATCGGGCTGCCATATATTAAATGTTTCTGTCACACTAAATTCTATACCAGGGCATCGAGCTGCCATGAACTTAATGTTTATGGCCAAATCCTTAGGAAAAACACTGATGGGCGGAGTATCAAACTTAATTGACTAGCGAGTCGTATGGGCAGGTCCATATAAGGGAACGATGGTGGGCGAATAACCCCGACAGAATGGTTGATGGGCCGGAGAGCCTTAAGATCTGGGATTTGGTCACGTGGCAACTGACTAGCGTTCAAACCGCTGCCGGTCAAACCAGTCAGTGCGACAGGCGCGACCAGCTTCGATAGGTGTGACCAGCTCAGTGTATCTCTAAATCAGTGCATGCAAGGAAAGATCAAGGCGATTTGGATAAGTCGAACTGTCAGGCAAACTATCTAGTATCTGACCAGCGTTCAAACCGCTGCCATCCAAATTGCTGACTGCTCTGGATCTGGAAATGTTGACGGGGGTTAGTCCATATGCGTTGCTCATCAAGAGTAATATGTGTGACTGCTCTGGGTCTGGAAATGTCGACGGGGGTTAGTCCATATGCATTGCCCATAAATAGTAGTATGTGTGAATGCTCTGGGTCTCGAAATGTCGACGGGGGTTAGGGCGTGTTTCCATTGGGGTCAACAGTTGGCATTTGAGTGCCAGCCTGGCACGAGTGTTTCCAGTGGACGCAATTCGGCGCCACATTTGAAATTTGCGATGCCAGCTCGGCTGCCACATTGACCCTAAGCCCGAAATTGTCTGTCGGAATCGATGCCCCCCCCCCCCAAATCCCATCAGGCCTTTGGAGGCTCCGACGGCATTTCAGTCAACAGTTGGCATTTGCAACCAAAAAACCAGACAAAAAGGGCTGAGCTGTTGTTGACCTTCTACTCAGAAGAGCAATACAATAGCAAGCAACTGCACCTGATCGCCGAGATCCGACACCGAGTCCGAACATCGGCGAACATTTTGCGGCGCAATTTTGCGACTCATTGTAAGCCCCTTTTGGATCGGTATTTCTTTCGTCCTTCCTATCTGTCTTGCTTTGCTCATTTCCTCATCCGCACTTGCTTCCGCAAGTATGGCTGACATACCTCCCGGAAGGGAAGTTCCCCATCACATGGGGAACTAGAACTACAAGTTGAGCAGCAGCAGAAGCGACAGAGGCAGGTACCTGCGGTCCAGGATCGACCACCTGCTCCAACGCATAGGAGGATACTTCAAGCTGGGAGGGTCAACGCAGGATGTACTTGCAGTGACCGAGGGTGGCAGCGCTGGACCCTCTGATGGACCAGAGCGCCAGTGATGGACAAGATTGCTGACCTGTGCAATGACATTACACTGTTCGGCCAGCCTAGCTCCTCAAATTTCAACTGTAGGGCCTGCTATTCAGATTTAAACTGTTGCGCCACTGGAAACACGACCTTAGTCCATATGCGTTGCCCATCAAGAGTAATATGTGTGACTGCTCTGGGTCTGGAAATGTCGACGGTGGTTAGTCCATATGCGTTGCCCATCAAGATTAATATGTGTGATGTTTCTCCTCCGCCCCTCGCTGTCGCTGGCTGGGTCTGTCCGGGTCTGTCCAATCCCGCCCGCCACGCTGTCATCCTGCTCGCGCACTGTTGTTGTGCCCGCGCGCGCTGGTATTCTTCTTCTTCTTCGCGCACTGGTATCCTTTTTACTTATTCTTTCCTTGTTTAAGTTATCCGGGTTCAAAAACACGACGTGGTACAACAAATAATATGATGGGGGCAAAGAGCAATGTCGCGCAGGCATAGAGCAGCGCACAAGGCGCAAGAAAGAGGAAAAGGCCCTGAAGTACGGGCAGTACAAAATCCGTCTAATATTAGTCGGCTCCGCCGTCTAACATTAGTTTTTGTTAACTAATATTAGTTATTAACTAACATTAACTAACAAAGCCGATCCATATTTATGGGTCATTCTTCCATTTATAAGGTCGCTATTAAATACATCAACTTCAGATTTACATATGTTTACTTCCTAATTGAAAATATTGTAATTGATTTTAATTTACTGTTGCGTTATTCATTCAATTTAATGTCATCAAGTTGAATTTTGTTTACGTGAATTGAATGCATTTAATTGATTTGAATTGCATGCATTTGAATTGGGCTGAATTTAATTAACTTTGTTGTAATTGTATTGTATCGTATCAATGGCTGGATGGACCGAACGTAGATTAATGCCAAAACTAGTCATTCGTGGATTAACGCCTGGAGGGGTCTAACCGTCGTTGGATTTAGCGTGGTTAAAAGCACTAACATTATGTGGCGGAACGTGTCTAACCGTTGTTGGTCGGGTTGATTTTAGGGAATTTGTACAAGGTATTGCATGTTTGGGCTGAGCGGTATGTGCCGTTCAGGTCGTGGCCTCCAGGCGGCCACGCTGGCGGTCTGCGTCTGCTGTTCACCAGCCGCCTGTTCATCTGCCGTCTCCGATCTTGGTCTGTGCGCAAGCACCAAGGTCGGTGGAAACGCCAAACAGTTGAGTGGACGCATTTAAGGTATTGAACTTGCGGAAAGAAGGGTTATTTGCAGTGCAGGGGACATCTTCTGTTGAAGTACACCCATGCAATGTTTTGCCATTGGATGCCATGTAAGCAGCAGGTTTCATATTTATATATCAATTTACAAGTACGGTAGCCCGTGTGGCCGGTGGCCACACTTACTCTCACAAAGACCCCCCCCCCCCCCCCCCCCCCCCCCCCCCCTCCAATCATAGTACGGTGCCCGATTGGCCTGTGGCCACACCTATTTGGGGATGGTTACATAATGGTTAACACTTGAACCCCCCCCCCCCCATTCACACACCACCACCACCAAACCATTATCCGCCCCCTCCCCCCTTCCCTCCCGTTGGCCACACCTGTTTTGGGCTGGGTTGCAAAACGGTTTTGTCTGCAGTGCATGCAACTTAAAACATTGATGGACACATATCCCTTGCGATGGTCTCCCTTGTGCACCCACAAGCACACAAACACCACCGTACTCCCCCCCCCACCCCCCAGTTATCTCCACCCCCACCCCCACCCAACCATGTACCCCCGCCCACAAACATACTCCCTTACTCTTCCTGACTCCATCCCATCCCCCACCCCAGCCGTCCCACTAGCCCCCACCCTCTCCCCACTCTCATCCCTCCCCTCCCTCCTACACGCACCCACCAGCACACACATACTCCATATCTGCCTCCCTCCACTTCAGCTGTGGGCTTTGCCATAGCTAAAAGGCAAACGGGACGAAGAGCATCGACAATGTTTGCGCATCATCCGACTCCGCTAAAAGCATCGGACCAGCTTCCCTGCCACCTCAGCTGTGATCGATAGTCGACCCCACTGAAAAGGCTGAACCTGCGCAATCGCAACTTTACATAACTAAAGCTTCTTCATAGCGAGCATGTATTCAGTTCGGCCGAAGAACAATCATGTTCACCGCAACTGCTCCCGAAGTCAACTCGATCTGAGACTTGGAAACTTCGCTAGGTTCATCCATTCAACTTTGCCGCGTGCTCGCTACAGCACAATGCACAGCGACGACATGTTTCTCGATGCAGTGGGAAGAAGTTGCAGTCAAGTTGCTGATTTGAGATGTTTGGTCAAGTTAGGGCGAGAATGCTCAACGAGATTTTTCATTCGGTCAACTTTGGCAACTATGGCACAATGCGGAGTGACATGTTTCTCAATGCAGTGGGAAGAATTTGCAGTCAAGTTTGTGACATGGGATGGTTGCGATTCGGACATTTCTGACAGGTCGGCTGACTCACCACGTCACCTCCTGTTGTGCGTAGCGACAGGTCTCTTGACGCAAGGGAAAGGTCTTGCAGAGATGCAGGGGGAATAGCTTGTAGGAAGACGAGTTGTAGCGCTATCAAAATCAGGTGGATGAACTCAGGCGAGAAAAGGAGAAATCGGACGGGATGCGCAACAGGTAGAATACGCTGGAGGCGAAGGTTGCATAAGGCAGAATTCAAAGGAGGCCAATCAGGCAGAAGTTGAAGCAGGAAGGATTAAAAGCGGGAATTGGCTGAGTAGGAATTGGCTGGGCGGGAAGTCGGTTAAGTCGGTTACGCGATGACACCACCTCGACCGCGATCACGACCGCCATGATTTCTGTATATATATAGATTTATCTCATATTCAGGAGGTAGCATCCTCTACGAAAAGTTGATGGACGCCAATCGATTTATTATAAGTCTAGGATGTATAACCTTTGCGATTTATTGAGCACTTTTTCAGATTTTTCCGAGCACTTATTTTAGGGAGGGGGAGGGGGGGGTCAGCCCTCATTTGTTTTGTTGCTAACTATTTACTTAGACCTCCAAATGACATTATGAGACTTCCTATAAGTAGGCCTTGGCAAGGGTAGTTACTATTGGCACTACTTTGGACCTCGTGCAATAAGTATTTACCCCCCCCCCCCCCCCCTCCCCCAGCCCAGCCCCCCCACACACCCTTCCACTTCCCCCAAGCCCAGCCCAGTCCCCCCACCACCACCACCACCACCACCACACACACACAAAACCAGCCCAGCCCCCCCAGCCCCACACATACAGAGCCCCCCAGACCGCCCGAACCCCCCAAACGAATCGAAACCGCCGTCCTTGACCAGACAGACCACAAGGGGCAATGTAGCAGAACTTCTGCTGAATCGTGATGACAAACAGACCATGAGTACTGTTTAGTTTTTTAATTGCGGATTGGAGTGTCTGTGCTGGCTATGATTTTTATGTATTTTTCTGGCCGCCTCCAGGGACGGGAAAGGGTGACTTAGGTACTTGGACAACCTGGGGGGGGGGGGGGGGCAGAACTGTTTTTTGACAAGCACACAATCCAGGCACTGCAAATCCGAGGACGCTATTATGTGAACCATATTGTAAACCCCCCAAATCCATATATAACTTTTTCAAAACATGGGTATTTCTATTTAATGGGGGGGGGGGGGGGGTCAGCCTTCCTCAGGTTTTTTGGGCATCCTGTTTAGAGCTTTTTTTTACTCCTGTCATATTTGTTTATTTATTTATTTGTTTATTCAAATTCATACATACCTGTCAATTGTATGCAATCTAAGCTGCAGGTGTAATATATATTAATTTATTAGTGTATTGATTAATTTATTTATGTATCTATTTATGTATTGATTTATTGATTTATAACAGTACATACATACCTGTCCATTGGATTTCATATAAGCTACCGGTGTAATATTTATTATCTATTTATTTATTTATTTATAACAGTACATACATACCTGTCCATTGGATGCCGTCTAAGCTGCAGGTGTAATATTTATGTATTTATTGATTTATTTGTTTATTTATTGATATACTTGTTTATTTATACAAATACATGCATACTTGACCATTGAATCCATCTAAGCTGCAAACGTGAAGCTTCTCACATCGGCGTATATGCTTGCCCTCATAGGTTCAGTCCACCATTGCTTGTATTTTTTACAGCCCCTCCCAATGTTAAGGTTGGGCTATCCCTTTAGCCTCTTTGGGCTACGCCTTGACGGGCTTGACTGTCAAATTACATGAATACAAGTCCGATGGATACCATCCAATTTTCAAACATGATGCTTCTCAAAGCAGCGTTTATGCTTGGCCCCACTACATGACTGGCATCACTATGTGTCTGGCATCACTATATGTCTTGCATCACTATATGTCTGGTATCACTATATGTCTGGCATCACTATATGTCTGGCATCACTATATATCTGGCATCACTATGTGTCTTGCATCACTATATGTCTTGCATCACTATATGTCTGGCATCATTATATGTCTGGCATCACTATATGTCTGGTATCACTATATGTCTGGCATCACTATATGTCTGGCATCACTATATGTCTGGCATCACTATATGTCTGGCATCACTATATGTCTGGCATCACTATATGTCTGGCATCACTACATGTCTGGCATCACTACATGACTGGCATCACTATATGGCTGGCATCACTATATGGCTGGCATCACTATATGGCTGGCATCACTATTTGTCTGGCATCACTATTTGTCTGGCATCACTATATGTCTGGCATCACTATATGTCTGGCATCACTATATGTCTGGCATCACTATATGTCTGGCATCACTATATGTCTGGCATCACTATATGTCTGGCATCCCCAATTATGTCTGGCATTCACTATTAGTCTGGCATCACTATATGTATGGCATTCACGATATGTTTCTGGCATCACTATATGTCTGGGGCATCACTAATGTCTGGCATCAATATATGTCTAGGATCACATATGTCTGGCATGCACTTATGTCTGGATCATTATATGTCTGGGATCACTATTTATGTCTGGCATCACTATATTTGGCATTCCTATATGTTGGCAGCACTATATGTATGGCATCATATAGTCTGGCATCCATATTGTCTGGCATACTATCTGTTGTGCATCACTATATGTCTGGCATCAACTATATGTTGGCAACACTATCAGGTCTGGCATCCAACTATATGTATGGCATCACTATATGTCGGATCATAGATGTCTGCATCACTATATGCTGGCATCACTATATGTATGGCATCCACTATATGCTGGCATCCACTATATGTTGGAAATCCCTATATGTCTGGCATAACATATGTCTGGATCACTATATGTCTTGCATCACCTATATGTTCTGGCACACTAATTCTTGGCATCACTATACGTTGGCATCACTATATGTCTTGGCGCACTATATGTCTGGGTCGGGCATCCTATATGTCCTGATTCCACTATATGCTGGCATTCACATATGGCTGGCATCCACTATATGGCTGGCATCACAATGTCTGGCATCAATATATTGATGGAATCACATATGTCTGGCAATCACATATGTCTGGCATCACTTATGTGTCTGGATCACTATATGTTCTGGCATTACTCTTGTCTGACATCCACTATCTGTTGGCATCCACTATAGTCTGGTATCCAACATATGTCTGGCAATCCACTATATGTCGGGCATCACTATATGTCTGGCATCACTAATGTCTGGCATGCACTTATATGTCTGCATTCCACTAAATGTCTGGCACTCATATATGTCTGGAATCACAGATGTCTGGCATCACTATATGTCTGGCATCACTATATGTCTGGCATCACTATATGTCTGGCATCACTATATGTCTGGCATCACTATATGTCTGGCATCACTATATGTCTGGCATCACTATATGTCTGGCATCACTATATGTCTGGCATCACTATATGTCTGGCATCACTATATGTCTGGCATCACTATATGTTTGGCATCACTATATGTCTGGCATCACTATATGTCGGCATATTATGTTCTGGCTCATATATGTCTGGCATACATATGTATGGCATCATATTATGTCTGGCATCACTATATCTGGCATCACTATTAGTCTGGCACACACTATATGTCTGCTCACTATATGTCTGGCACATGATATGTCTGGCATCACTATATGTCTGGGCATTCACATATGTCTGGCATCACTATATGTTGGATCACTATATGTCTGGCATCACTATATGTCTGGGGCATCACTATATGTGGCATCACAGATGTCTCTGGAATCACTATATGTTGGATCACTATTATGTCTGCATCATATAGGTCTGATCACTATATGTCTGGCATCACTATATGTCTGGCATCACTATATGTCTGGCATCACTATATGTCTTGCAATATATATGGCTGGACCATCATATATGGGCTGGCATCACTATATGCCTGGATCCAATAGTCTGGCATCACTATATGTCTGGCCGTCATATATGTCTGGCATCACTATATGTCTGGGCATCACCATCTGTCTGGCATTCACTATGTGTTGGATCAACTAGGTATGGCCATCCACTAATGTCTGGCATCACTATATGTCTGGCATCACTAATTGTATGCGCATCACTATTGTCTGGATCCACTATAGTGCATCACTATATGTCTTGCATCACTATATGTCTGGCATCACTATATGTCTGGCATCACTATATGTCTGGTATCACTATATGCCTGGCATCACTATTTGTCTTGTATCACTATATGTCTGGCATCATAGGTTCAGTCCACCATATTTGTTATGAATACAGCCCTTCCCAATGTTGAGGTTGGGCACGTCTATCTAGCTTATTCGGTTACGCCTTACCAGGCTGGACTGTATACGTACATGCATACCAGTCCATTGGATACTATGAAAACTGCCAACTTGAAGCTTCTCAAAGCAGCGTGTATGTCTAGCCCCAAAGGTTCAGTCCACCATTGCTTCCTTTGTATACAGCCCTTCCCAATATCGAGGTTAAGCATGTCTATCTAGCTTATTTGGATATGCCTTGAAGGGCTGGACTGCATAAATACATGCATACCTGTCCATTGGATACCCTCTAAGCTGCAAGCGTGAACGTGAGTTTGTGCTACAGTAACAATTTAATTTTAGGATAATAATTATCTGTCCATTTGGTGGTTGTCCCCAGTGCAAGCAAACGGGCTGCCCCCCCCCCAATCTCACGCCTCGTAATAAGACGTAATATTTATGTATTTATTGATGTATACAAATACATACATACCAGTACATTGGATACTTTCGAAGCATCAAACGGGAAGCTTCTCGAAGAAGAAAATATGCTTGCCCTTATACATGTGCTTGCTTTTATATCATACACAGCCCTTCCCATTATTGAGGTTCAGCAAGTATGTTTAACCTAGTTGGCCTACCCTTGGAATGTAACAATATACATACCAGTCCATTGGATGCCATCTTAGCTGCAACGTGAATGTGAGTTCCTGCTACAGTAATAATTCAATTGTATGATTATAATAACCTGTCCATTTGGTGGTTGGCCCCAGTCAGGGTACTACTTCTTGCCAAATTGGTCAGCGCTTAAAGCGCACAAACGTCAAATTGGTCAGCACATTTTAGTGCAAAAAAAACCAAAACGGGCTGCCCCACTCAACCTCACGCCTCATAATAAGACGTAATATTTATTTATTTGTTTATGTATACAAATACATACATACCAGTCCATTGGATACTATCAAAGGTGCAAACGTGGAGTTTCTCAAAGCAGCGAATATGCTTTCCCTCGTACGTGTGCTTGCTGGCAGCCTGGTCTCCGTGGCGGGCCGAGAGATCTCCCAGTGTTGCTATTTTCAAGTTTGAGAACGGCTGCAGGTTGACGTAGTGGTACTTCTGGGCGGGCAGGTTGTGTGTGGTCCCCAGAGTGATGGTATGGTTGGGGGACATGGGGAGAGGTATACCAGCACCATACACTGGGTTGCCTTTCTCGCCCAACCTGTACATCATCACCACGAGGCGGCAGAAGAACTCGCCCAAGTTGTTCAGGTATGGTTGATGGAGCACGATGGGCACAGTGCAGCGTGAAAACTTGCCCCTCTGATGCGCATACTCGGCTGGCGTGGGGAGCCTAACGGACAGCTTCCTAAACTCTTCTGGCCCACCCATGGCATAGCCATACACAGGGTTCTTAGGGTCCTTTTCAACGTCAACATAGCGGTGGAAGTCCTCACGGGCCACCTTGATCTCCGGTAGGCCTTTCCCATACTTCCCCTTAACAAACTTTTCATCGTGCAAGATAAACTCCCCCTGGTCAACGCAGACCATCTCCAACTGGGTGCACTTCTCTTTCACCACAGGGTGGGAGTAGTCTAGCCAGGGTGGCGTGTCGCAGGTGGCTTTGTCTGTGGCCTCTGCCAGTCCAGAGGTGGAGAGTGAGAAGAGGGTTAGGAGCAGCAGCAAGTTGACAATAACACGGGAGGAAGGGGAAATCAGGTGGCGGGGCTCAGCAAAGAGTAGGACCCCACTATAATGGGAGGGAGGAGACTCCATGGCGCAGCTGGCATTGGCCTGGCATGGCTGAGGTTGACCATTCATGCTGCCTTGTGGGAGCGCCAAGAAGTAGCAGAGAGGACGACAGGCTGCACAGAAGCAACGGAAATATTGAGTAGGTGGTCTTCTATACTTCCTGAGTAGGACAATGGATAGTCTTCTGTACTTTACGCATATAATAATAGTATTGTGAACTTTATGAGTGAAATAATGAATAATCTTCTGTACTTTATGAATAGTACAATAGTAGTCTTCTGTACTTCAATGAATGAATGCATGAATGAATGAATGAATGAATGAAGACATGCCGCCTTGTGGGAGTGCGAAGGAGTGATGTAGAGGAGTGATGTAGAGAAGTGATGAAGAGGAGTGATGTAGTTGAGTGATGCCAAGGAGTTTTGTTGAGGAGTGATTTCCGGGAGTGATGTAGCGGAGTGTTGTACAGGAGTGATGTAGAGGAGTGATGCCAAGGAGTGTTGTAGATGAGTGATGCCAAGGAAAGATTTAGAGGATTGATGTAGAGGAGTGATGCCAAGGAGTGATGCAGAGGAGTTATGTAGCAGAGTGTTGTAGAGAAGTGATGTAGAGGAGTGATTCCAAGGAGTGATTCCAAGGAATGATGCAGAGGACTGATGCCAGGGACTGATGAAGAGGACGACAGACTGTACAAAAGCAGAGGGAATGGATAATTTTATGTCATGCACGTAGGGTCTGGCATATCATATGATTAGGGTTTGCAGGGGGGGGGGGGGGGGGGGGAGGAGCTAAGTCCTAATTGCGCTATCTAGTGCTCAAAGCAATTCTGCAATTATAGCCTGAAATAGCCTGATATGACCTGGAATAGCCCGAAAAAGCCTATTGTATGAGGTGCGAGCCATTCCGAGCTGATATCTTCAGTCCGTTAATTCATCAAGATGGTCAGATCATACACAATTGCCAGACAAATCAGTTGCATACATATCAACACTCCTGAACATATTGTTTGTCCTGGGTAGCCGAGTATTACCGGTAATAAAAAAAACAGTCAAGGGCATTTTTCTGTTTTTTCCCCTTAGTTTGGCTAAATTAGTTTATATATGATAGGGTTAGTTCTGCTATTAGCCCTGTTAGGCCTAATTTGGGCAGCGATTAGCCCTGACATTCGAACCCTGCATATGATGTTGACAAAAGGCGAGTTTGGCATCATATGATATCATAAAAATTGCATCATATGATATTGTACATCAATGGTAACTTTAGCCTAGTCAGAGTGCCGGCATCATATCATATCATATCATATTGCCGTTCCCTACCCATGTGTCCCCAGGGTGAATGAAGTGCTATGCCTTTTCATAGGTCTTCTTCTGTAACATTACGCGCACTTTGTCTCCTACTTTCATGGTCACTTTTTCATTCATCTTTTCATTTTTATTGAGCTTCATATAGGTTTTGACTGTAGTCATAATCAGCATACACTTCTTCTGGGGTTGCATCTTTCAATCCAGAATGGGATGCATTATTGTACAGCTCAACAATATCACCAAGTGCATCTACCCATTTTTTAGTCTTGTTCTCCAGTGAGTGTTTCTTTATTAAACCTTCCAATGTCCTGGTAAATCTGTCAACGATTCCCAGCTTGTTCCCCATCGGAGTAATGTGGTCTTCTTTTGCAACGTCTGTATCAATCCTCATATTTAGTTATTTATTGAAAGACTCAACTATTGAAGATGCAAAAAAAGTATCTCCTAATACACTATTGATGTCTTCGTCTACATCGCCTACACATTTCTGATAGGCATCTAAGACGTCGTTCATCTTGCCACTTTTCAGTGGGTAACAACAAGCCTTCCTAGAAATGATGCCTATGCACATAAGAATTTGGTTTATGTTATTATTTATCCTCTTGCTCGACAATGGCATAATTGCTACATCGATTTGGAAAGATCTGGGCGGTGCTGTGATCTTGAATTTGAATTTGGTATCTTTTGGTCCCTGGTAAATTTGTGCCAGTTCTCGTGGATTGAAGTAATCTTCACTATCTCGTTTAGCAATCCCGTCATTTTTTAGCCTTGTAAATAGCCTTACCTTGGACAGCAATTTTAGATTCGGATTATTTTTTTAAATAGATTCAAGATTCGTCATCCTATATATATTAGGACGTTCAACTTGTTTCGAGGTATTGCAAAAATTGCACATCAACCTGCAATTCCACATGAAGTGTGCAACTGCATTATATATTCTGTCCACAGTGCACTGAACTGCACTGCTCTTCTCCACCTTCATGTGTCCTTGACATCCTACACATACATTGCTCTTTGCACCATTCCACGTCTACATACTCCTCTGGCATGGTGTAATCACGATTCTTCAACCTGTCTTGTTGTTTGTACTTCCAGATTTTGCCATTAAAGAACTCTTCTAACCTCATGTCTATCTGTTGTGTCCATCTCCAGAAAATGTATGTCAGATAGCTTACTGCACCGAGATACAGCTGAGTAAACCCATCTCCTGTATGTGATTGTTAGCAAATCTGCTATGACAAACTTCTCTGCAATGCAAGACCCTTGTTCGCTGTGACACGTATTGCAGTGGCTTAAATCGAAACTCTTGCAAATCATGTCGTGTGCTATATATATTTTGATGTGTTCAGATGATATGTCCTTTAGTTTGAATTCCTTTTTGGTCTGCCCAATTATTGTGTACCTCTGATTCGGACGCATCTTGACTATTGCTGTTTTACCCCCCCCCGTTTTCCTTGTATGTATAACTCTTCGTGATATTGGTTTTGCAAACTAGCTCTTGTCCGAAGTGATATTTTTTACCATTCGCTTTGTGCTGCCTTTCGTTTTTTAGTTTTGTCCAGCTGATCGCCCACGAAAGTGTTCACAAGCTTTGAATTGTAAACAAGATAGCTGATTGCTCTCTTGATTCCAAGACTACCAACCTCTTCTGATGAGCACAGTATTCTTTTCCCGAACCATTTTCTAATGGTATCTTGTAAATCTTTGGTTTCGTCAAATATGCCATCTTGGATAAAGAGCATATCATCTCTGTCTAGTTGTGTTTTCAGTCAATGGTTGAATGTTAATGAATATGTATGATTGAATATTCTTTCCACATACCCAACTTTCATCTCAATTGTAGCATCATCGTCAATCGATTCCAGTTGGTGCGAATCCCCATTGGCTATGAAACATCTATGTGGGTTTTTGCGCATGAACTTGTCCATTTCATTCATATGTCTCCTGGTCATAAGCATTGCTTCCTCAAATATGATGGCTTTAATGTCATCCAATGAAAATGTGCTGTTCTTCCCGGAATCTCCTTTGAAGTTGATGCCAATAGGATTGTGAAATGTACAAGATTTGATATCATGTTACTCTTTCCTGCTTTTCGTTAGCACGTTGTTAACCTGAGAGTTATATGGACATACCGCCAATATTTTGATATCCTTGCAACGATTATAGACAAACTCTAGACCAGCATGGCTCTTTCCACATCCGCCAAAACCGTCAATGATTGTGTTTGGCAAAACCTTTTCAACAATGTGAATCTCTTGTTCTAGGTATGTTTTGATTGGTTTTGTTTTGTATTGTACGATCTCGTTATTGGGAGGCAGGTATCCTTTCAATATCTTGATTTGACCAAAATATGGGCCAATGCGCTGTTTGATGGAGTTAATTTTTTTACTATGGCGTATAGGCAGTCTGATTTTACTGCAATCACTTGATTGTTGACGCTCAGCTTTTCATACGCGTCATTGACCTGGATATTGCTAGATTCGCGAAAGCATACCTCATTGGTAGAAATCCGTTTATGAGCTCTGTTTTCTGTGTGATGTTTACAAGAAACACGTCGTCTACCATTGATACAACATGTCCTCTGTTTGGGTTTGCATATTCTACAGCATCACATCTGTTTTTGAAGATTTTTGAATGCCTACTGGTGTTGTGTTTTTTTCCCAATAGGCCTGATAGTTCGTTAGGGATTCCTTTTAGTAAATCCTTTGGGATATTTCCATATTTCCCCTCCACCAAACACTGTTTTAGTATATTTGCCAGATACCTACACTTCTTCCACTCAACTCGTACATATGCCAATATTGTGTATTTGAATTTTAATTTTACAACTTTGTACCCAAATATAAGCATTTTATCCTGGTTGTAAATGAGGTGTTCTTCATATATTCTGATAAGATACAGGTATACTTTGTGAAACGGTTTCCTTTTAACTATTCCGCCTTTAGAATCAAGCGTTGTTTGCGTGAAGTTGGTTTGAAACAAGTCATCATATTCCACAACCTTTTGTTCCTTAGTATTATTTTTGACTTCACTTAGTGGTTTATCATCTATGTATGTGTAGAATATATCCCATGAATTTGAGAATGGGAATCCTGGTTCATCAACCAGTTGCCATATGCAAGTAAAGTAATGCTTATTGAAATCAAGCGCTGTAATCTCGTCAAGATCTATTGTAGACAGATCTTGGTCAACTAGTTTTCCCATTGGTACACGATCCAAGCATGCTTTGAAAACCTCAATCACTTCAATGTTCATCTCGGATTTTAATTTATTACTTAGAAACGATCCCTTCACTTCTGAGCCCAGGTTCTTGTAGTCTAAAAATGTGTCGATGTCTAGAAATGAACACTTTGAAAAAACCTTGCACTAGTGCTGTAGGTTGAATTGAGATGGCTACAGGTTTATCGTCCTTTATCCTGATGTGGCTCAATTATATCCGTGAAATAGTGTCCAGTTTGCAGGACCACCTTGGGATCACATCCCTCTTTTGAACTAAGTTTAACAGATACTCTTTCATATCTCTGTTGTAGATGATTCTGATATCCTTTTTTATGATTATATTCCATCTTCAATAATTGGGAAATATCTTCATATTTGTGATATACGTAAGTACATGTCCTTCTTAGTTGCCTTGGCGAAAGACATCACTTCGTCAATGTTCTGCACATGTTCATGCCAATAATATGACACGTAGTTTTCGGATCTTATATGTTTTTGTTTGCTCCTCAGGTGGTGGCTCATATTTACATACTAACCTGTCTTTGTTGTCGTATATTTCTGTTCCAAACCATTATTCTTGAACCACTTCGGATAATTCTCGACTGTCATGTCAATGTCAGACACTCCGTCATATTCTTTTTCGAATATATCCAAAAAACTTGATTCAAATGTGAGTGTGTGTTTATGATACTTCAATTTATTGTTGTAGGAGTCAAATGCTGGTGTTAAACCATTTAGAATCGCTTCAATTGCACATGCTCCGTTTGGTAAATTTCGATTCCTGGTCCTTTTTATACTTGTTTGTAAGCCATCTCCTTTACTGGCCCACGTAAATCGTATTTACTCACATTCTGTATAAACAGTCATTATGTTATCGACTGCATTTCTAGGGGGGCAAGGATGACAGTATCATCCTTGAAGGGGAGTAAACGACATACAACATTTTTATTGGAGTCAAATTCACACTTCAGCGTGGGGGCGAATCGCGGCTGAATCTAGTGGGGGGCAGGGTAAGTAATACTACCTTGGGGGGGGGGGGGGGTGGGGGGGGGGTGGGGGGGGGGGGGGGGGGGGGGGGGGGGGTGGGGGGGGGGGGGGTATTGGGGGGGGGGGGGGTGGGGGGGGGGGGGGGGGGGGGGGGGGGGGGGGTTGGTGTTGGGGTGGGGGGGGGGGTTGTGGGGGGGGGGGGGGGGTGGGTGGGGGGGGGGGAGTGGGGTGGGGGGGGGGGGGGGGGGGGGGGGGGGGGGGGGTTTGGTGGTGGGGGGGGGGGGGGGGGGGTGTGGGAGTAGGAGGGGGGGGTTGGGGGGTGGTGGGTAGGGGGGGGTGGGGGGTGGGGGGGGGGGAGTTGGGGGGGGGGGGGGGGGTTACGGTCGTATTGGGGCCTGCCGACGACTACTATTTCTTCTATTTGTGTCAGCTCCCGAATCTTAGGCGAATTGTTGGGGATTCGATGCTCATTTGAGAGAAATACGACAGAACTCCCACCCCCAAAAATAGCCCGGGCCATCGCTAGAGAGTCGCTGAACCCCCCTACTTTTTTTTAGATTTGTGGGGTTTTTCATTTATTCGGGGACTGCCGTCGTGCCGCTAGTGCCATACTACTGGTGCTGGTGCAAAAAAGAAAACGTGATGGGAATTGGGCCCTGTCATTGTTTCAGACGCACTACTACTTTGGGTTGGCACAAGGATTGGGACCGGGAGCTGCCTACAAGCTGTTTACTTTACTCCATAGCCAAAAAATAAAAACTGTGCTTGAACTATATTCATCCCCCCAACAGAAATGCATCCCAGTTTGTTGTTGCCCCTTCTCGGCTTCTCACCTGATTGACCGGTTCTTATCTTGATTCCTGTCAGCGTAATATGCTGGTAATCAGAAAGCGCAGCCGGATTGGTGTCAAAGGAAATGTATCGGCCATTTCGCGGCGGTGAGAAGCGTGGATCGAAGACGTTTAGCAGCCCAGTTTGCAAAATCCCATGAAGTGGTCCTGGTTCGTACCGATTGGGAGTCGGCGCACGAGGCATGCAGGTAATGGCCCGTCAGGCACGATCTATTGGAGGGAAAGAGAGAGGAATCCAGGAGGCGAGGCTGAAGCGCTAAGGGCGAAATTGGATATAAAATGGATGCTTACAGTCCGTTTGCCAAATGTAGTAGGGTTTTTAAAGTGAAAGTGGAATCTCTGGTCTGTCCGCGCGTGGCTTTATCCTACGGACTTGGGGGTGCGCAATTCCTTGGTTTTTCAAGAAAATATCGACAGCCGGCACGTATGGGCCGAGGAAGATTAGCTTCCAGGGAGGGGGGGCCTAGGGGGCTTCGCCTTTAATGAAAGCTGAAACAGAAGATATGCCACAGCCAACTGTCTGCCAACGTTGCAGTGCCACGTGTTGAGGGGTTTTAGGAGATAACCTTGGCATGTCCGTGACCAGTTTGAACCGGCAAACCCTGGGCACGAGCGAATGTAGGACTTCTAGGCGCTTGATAAGTGGGGGAGCGGGGGGCAATAGTCGCAACAACCTATGAACTTGCACAATCATTCGGCGCAAATCTTTTCTGTCTGAGTTGCTATAGCCTCGTTTAATGATGGAGGTGCTGGAGCCTCATTTCCAGCTTCGGTCTTTCATCGAAATTTCAGCTGCCGCATGCGCATCGGTCAGCAGGTTCAGTGTCTGGTGAGATCCTTCGCAACACCTAGTAATTCCGGACAGTTATTCCAACATACGAACACCTTGCTTCGTGCTGAGCGCAATTCTGTGTGCTTAACCCATCTTCAATGGCGTATTTTAATGGAGCCTGTTACCCACCTCGATCGCCTGAGCTTGTTGCTGTTGCGGTCTTGGCCTTCTTCTATCCATCGAGCTGCAGGCGCAGGCCGCTAAGAAGTAGGAAACGGTGAAGAGATACTCGCAACAAAATCTCCGACTTCATTATTTCCTGAAACATCAAGCGTACCAGTCTCGTTTGTTTTTCCCAATACAACCTGCATAAACGTCTCTTTCCATCAAGGCGAGGCGATCTAGACAGCCCTCGTCCAGTGTTTTTCATGGAGCAATGCAGGTTGTCGTGGGACGTCTCGAGCTGAGAGTTGCCGCCTAATCCCTCTCTCCTCGCTCATCATTTCACCATTGCGCCATGTCCTGCTCCTTCAGACAAGATCTTCTTTTTAAATTTACCGATTAATTCGTAGGTACTGCAATAGCGCATGCGACAATTGCAGGCGCAGACACTAAGAAAGTACGAGCGAGCAAATATCCAACAAAATAATGCAGAACGTCATCTTCTCTGGAAACTAATTCGTCATCCCTCTGTTGTTCTTGTGTTTATCCTACTGTAACGACTGTGTTCAATATTGTAGGCTTCCTTATCAGCTCGTTAGATTGGTCTCCGACCTCGCTAAATCACTTCCTGCTTTTGCGCCTGCGCCTATCCTACCATCGCCATTCCGTCCTGCCGGTCCAATGTTTCGACGATTCCAGCGTCATCTAGTAACACACCTGTTGTAACTCGTGCCATTTAAACCGGATTGCAGTTTCGTTGACGGAAGGATGCTAATACCTAGATCGAGAAGGAAAGGAAAAAAAAGATGACAAAGTGCAAATTAAAAGAAAGACATCCGGCAACGGAGTGCGAGGAAGATTAGCTTCCAGGAAGGGGGGGGGGGGGGGGGGGGGGGGGGGGGGGCGGCGAGGGGGCTTCGCCGTTAATGAAAGCAGAAACATGAGAATATGCTACAAGCCAACCTTCTGCCAACGGTGCAAGTGCCACGTTTTGGGTGGGGTTTAGAGACACGCTGGCAATTCCGAAACCATTGACCGCAGACATGTGCAACGAGCGAATTTATGAACTCTACGTGCCGAATGGCGCATGCTTACTGGAGCGCAGGCGCTTTGATAAGTGGGAGCGAGGGGGAAATAGTAGCAACAAACTATGACCTTGCACACTCATTCGGGCAGAATCATTTCTGTCTTAGTTGCACTAGCCTCGTTTAATGGTGGAGGTGCTGGAGCCTCATTTCCAGCTTCGGTATTTCATCGAAATTTCAGCTGCCGCATGGCACATCGTAGCAGCAGGTGCAGGTGCTTGGGGAGATACTCGCAACACCTAGTAATTCGACAATTATTCCAACACCTAGTAATTCGACAATTATTCCAATCATGCGAACACCTTGCTTCGTGCCTAGCAAAATTCTGGTGCTTAACCCATCTTCAATGGCGGAGTTAATGGAGCCTGTTACCCACCTCGATCCATGAGCTGGTGCTGGTGCGGTCTTGGCCTTCTTCTATCCATGCGAGCTGCAGGCGCAGGCGCTACAGAAGTAGGAAACGAGTGAAGAGATACTCGCAACAAAATCTCACGACTTCATTATTTCTGAAACATCAAGCGTACTCAGTCTCGTTTGTTCCCGAGTAAAACCCTGCAGTAAAACGTCTCTTTCAATCAAATGGCGAGGCAATCAATCCAGCCTCGTCCAGTGTTTTTCAATGGCGCTAGCAGGTGTCCGTGGGACGTCTCGAGCGAGAGGTTGCCCCTATTCTCTCCCCTATCCTCTCCCTCTCCCGCTCATCATTTCACCATTCCGTCCAAGGGTCCTGCTCCTTTCAGATCTTCTTTTACCGATTAATTCGTAGAGTACTGCATAGCGCATGCGATTTGCAGGCGCAGACACTACAAAAGTACGGAGCGAGCAAAAATATTCGCAACAAAATATCCAGACTTCATCTTCTCTGGAAACTAGTGTCGTCCATCTCGTGTTGTTCGTGTGTTATCCTACTGTAACGACTGTGTCAAATATGGAATGCTTCCTATCAGCCCTCGTTAGATTGGGTCTCCGACCTCGCTTAATCACTTCCTGCGTTTTGCGCCTGCGCCTATATCTACCCATGCGCCATCCTTCCTGCCGTCCAATGGTTTCGTTTCGGACGATTCCAGCCTCAGCTAGTAACACCTGGTTGGTGAACTCTTGGCCATTTAAACACGTGGCATTTTTTTTTTACAGAAGGATGCTATAAACCCTAATTCGAGAAGGAAAAGGAAAAAAGATTACAAAGGCAAAGTAAAGAAAAGACACCGTCACTAGTGGCCGAGGAGATAGCTCCAGGGAGGGGGGGGGGGGGGGGGGGGGGGGGGGGGGGGGGGGGGGCGCAGCGGGGGCTTAGCCGTTAATGAAAAAGCAGGAAAAACAGGGGAGGATCATGATACAAAGCCAACTTCTGCCAACGGTGCAAGTGCCCGTGTGTTGAGTGGGGTTGGTTTAGGAGATAACCTGGCAATGTCTCGAACCAGTTTGACCGGCAAGAATGGGCACGACGCGAATGTTGAATTTTACGTGACGAAAAACCGAGGCGATGCTACTGGAAGGCGCAGGCGCTTGATAAGTGGGGGACGGAGGGGGAATAGTAGCAACAAACTAATGATTTTGCACAATATTCGGGCAGAATTTTCTGTCTTAGTTGACACCTAGCCTAGTTTTAATGGTCGGTCGGATGGTGATGGCCGCCTAAGTTCCAGTCGGTATTTAAGATCCGAAATTTCATGCTGCCGCATGGCACATGTAGCGAGCAGGTGCAGGTGATTGGGATGATATACTCGAAACAATAGTAATTGGCGACAATTAATGCCAACACCTAGTAATTCGACCAATTATTACAATAGGCGAACACCTGCTCGTGCCTAGCAAAATCTGGTGCTTAACCCATCTTCAATGGCGGAGTTGATGGAGCTATTACCCGTCCTCGATCCCATGAGCTGGTTGTGGTGGGGCGGGTCGTGGTCCTATTCCTTCGAGCAATGGCGAGCTTGCAGGCAGCAGGCGCTATCAGAAGTAGGACGGAGTGAAGAGATACTCGCAACAAAAGCCAGGACTCAGATTTTCATGCGACATCAAGGCTAATCAGTTCTCGTGTTGATTCTCCGAGTAGTGTATAAACCCTGACTAGTAAAGTCTCTCTTCATCAATTGGAGAAGCTGTCCAGTGTTTTATGAGCATGAAGGGGTTGTCGTGGGACGTCTCGAGGCTGAGGGTGCGCCTATCGCTTCCTAGTAATAATTTCAAACATGCGCACAAGGTCCCTGAACTACCTTCAGATCATTACGATTTCCGATAATTCCGTAGGTACTGCATGGCGGCTGCGAATTGCAGGCGCAACACTAGAAAAGACGGAGCGGAGCAATAATGATTCGCAACACACAAACTTAGCCAAGCTCCATTTTCTTCGGAAACCTATGCGTCCTTCCAGTCCGTGTGTTCGTGTGTTATCCTACTGTAAGACTGTGTCAAATATGGATAGGCTTATTACAGCCTCGTTTAGATTGGTCTGCGACATCTGCTAATCACATTCCGGCGTTTGGCATGGAGGGCCTATATCTACCCATGCGCCATTCACTTCCATGCCGTGGCCAATGGATTCGGACGTGCCAGTCTATGCGTCAGCTAGTAACACCTGGTGTGAACCGTGGCATTTAAAAGTCCGGCAGTTTCTTGAAAGGAAGGATGCCTATTACCCTAGATTCGAGAAGGGATGAAGGAAAAGAAAGAAAAGGAATTCAAAAAAAAAAAAAAAAAAAAATAACAAAAAAAAAAGAGTGATCAAAGTGCAAAGTAAAAGACTAAGAAAAAAGACGCAAGGGTAGTGGACGAGGAAGATAGCTTCAGGGAGGGGGGGGGGTGGGGTGGGTGGGGGGTGGCGGGTATTTTTCTCCGTGGCAGGGTGGGTGGTTGCTCGCGGAGGTTCGTGCCTTCCGGGATTGGACGGGGCGTGTTTGCTTTTTATATTTGTTGAGCCCTTTTCTAGCCTTTGCGTGCTCTCAGTTAGCCCTCCCGTCCTCCCCGGTCTTTGTGTGCTTTCTCGGTTACCGGAGTCGGAACACTTTCTTGTGTATTTTTATCTCGCTT
>JACBWV010000151.1:187423-326967 GCA_013435795.1 Chlamydomonas sp. ICE-L
GGCATCACATATTGTTGGCATCAGTAATGTCTGCATCACATATGTCTGGCATCACGATATGTCTGGCCAACACTATATGTCTGGCATCAACTATATGTACTGGCAATCATTATATGTCTGGCATCACATAGGTCGAGCATCACTATATGTCTGGCATCAATATATGTCTGGCATTACTATATGTTGGCAGCATATTATGTAGGCATACTATATGTCTGGCATCACTATATGTCTGGCATCACTATATGTCTGGCATCACTATATGTCTGGCATCACTATTGTCTGGCATCACTATATGTAGGGCATACTATATGTTGGCACACTTATATGTCTGGGCATCACTATAGTCTTGCATCACTATATGGCTGGCATCACTATATGGCTGCATCACTATATGCCCTTTTTTTTTGGGCACAATATATGTCTGGCATCACATATGTCTGGCGTCACTATATGTATGGCATCACTATTGTCTAGGCAGCCCATAGGTCTGGCATCACTATGTGTCTGGCATCACTATTATGTTGGCATCATATATGTCTGGATGCCTATATGTTCTTTGGCATCACTATAGTCTGGCATCACTATATGTATGGCATCACTATATGTCTGGCATCACTAAGTCTGGCCACTATATGTCTGGCGTCACTCTAGTCTGGCATACTATATGTCTGGCCAATCACACTATATGTCTGGCATCACTTTATGTCTGGCATCATATAGGTTTTCCTGGACATACTATAGGTCTGGCATCCACATATGTCTGGCATCCCTATATGTCTTGAATCACTATATGTCTGGATCATATATGTCTGGCATCACTATATGTTGGTATCCACTATATGCCTGGCATCACTATTTGTCTTGTATCACTATATGTCTGGCATCATAGGTTCAGTCCACCATATTTGTTATGAATACAGCCCTTCCCAATGTTGAGGTTGGGCACGTCTATCTAGCTTATTCGGTTACGCCTTACCAGGCTGGACTGTATACGTACATGCATACCAGTCCATTGGATACTATGAAAACTGCCAACTTGAAGCTTCTCAAAGCAGCGTGTATGTCTAGCCCCAAAGGTTCAGTCCACCATTGCTTCCTTTGTATACAGCCCTTCCCAATATCGAGGTTAAGCATGTCTATCTAGCTTATTTGGATATGCCTTGAAGGGCTGGACTGCATAAATACATGCATACCTGTCCATTGGATACCCTCTAAGCTGCAAGCGTGAACGTGAGTTTGTGCTACAGTAACAATTTAATTTAGGATATAATTATCTGTCCATTTGGTGGTTGTCCCCAGTGCCAGCAAACGGCTGCCCCCCCCCCAATCTCACACGCCTCGTAATAAGACGTAATATTTATGTATTTATTGATGTATACAAATACATACATACCAGTACATTGGATACTTTCGAAGCATCAAACGGGAAGCTTCTCGAAGAAGAAAATATGCTTGCCCTTATACATGTGCTTGCTTTATATCATACACAGCCATTCCCATTATTGAGGTTCAGCAAGTATGTTTAACCTAGTTGGCCTACCCTTGGAATGTAACAATATACATACCAGTCCATTGGATGCCATCTTAGCTGCAACGTGAATGTGAGTTCCTGCTACAGTAATAATTCAATTGTATGATTATAATAACCTGTCCATTTGGTGGTTGGCCCCAGTCAGGGTACTACTTCTTGCCAAATTGGTCAGCGCTTAAAGCGCAACAAACGTCAATTGGTCAGCACATTTTAGTGCAAAAAAAAACCAAAACGGGCTGCCCCACTCAACCTCACGCCTCATATAAGACGTAATATTTATTTATTTGTTTATGTATACAAATACATACATACCAGTCCATTGGATACTATCAAAGGTGCAAACGTGGAGTTTCTCAAAGCAGCGAATATGCTTCCCTCGTACGTGTGCTTGCTGGCAGCCTGGTCTCCGTGGCGGGGCCGAGAGATCTCCCAGTGTTGCTATTTCAAGTTTGAGAACGGCTGCAGGTTGACGTAGTGGTACTTCTGGGCGGGCAGGTTGTGTGTGGTCCCCAGAGTGATGGTATGGGTTGGGGGACATGGGGAGAGGTATACCAGCACCATACACTGGTTGCCTTTCTCGCCCAACCTGTACATCATCACCACGAGGCGGCAGAAGAACTCGCCCAAGTTGTTCAGGTATGGTTGATGGAGCACGATGGGCACAGTGCAGCGTGAAAACTGCCCTCTGATGCGGCATATCGGATGCTGCTGTGGGACGAGCCTAAGGACGCTTCCTAAAAATATTCTGGCCCACCCCGGGCCTAGCCAACACAGGGTTCTTAGGGTCCTTTTCAACGTCAACATAGCGGTGGAAGTCCTCACGGGCCACCTTGATCTCCGGTATAGGCCTTCCATACTTACCTTACAAACTTTAATCGTGAAAGAAAACTCCCCTGGTCAACGCAGACCATCTCCAACTGGGTGCACTTCTCTTTCACCACAGGTTGGATGACCTCTCACATGCGCCGCTTAACGATTCTTGCCTGCTTTTTTCCTGAGACGAAGGGGAGCGCCTGAGTGATCTACCCACCCCCCCCCCCCCCCCGTTAATGGGATGTTTGTTAGACTTTCCTTATTCTTGGACGGTTCTAACACTGCACTTCCTATCCTTGTTGGTCTTGTGAAGTTTTATGAGACGCCAATCGAATAATAGAGCTAATTATTTATATTATTTAGTCTAGCCCAGGGTGGCTTCTGGTGGCCTCTGCCAGTCCAGAGGTGGGAGAGTGAGAAGAGGGTTAGGAGCAGCAGCAAGTTGACAATAACACGGGAGGAAGGGGGAAATCAGGTGGCGGGGCTCAGCAAGAGTAGGACCCCACTATAATGGGAGGGAGGAGACTCCATGGCGCAGCTGGCATTGGCCTGGCATGGCTGAGGTTGACCATTCATGCTGCCTTGTGGGAGCGCCAAGAAGTAGCAGAGAGGACGACAGGCTGCACAGAAGCAACGGAAATATTGAGTAGGTGGTCTTCTATACTTCCTGAGTAGGACAATGGATAGTCTTCTGTACTTTATACGCATATAATAATAGTATGTGAACTTTATGAGTGAAATAATGAATAATCTTCGTACTTTATGAATAGTACAATAGTAGTCTTCTGTACTTCAATGAATGAATGCATGAATGAATGAATGAATGAATGAAGACATGCCGCCTTGTGGGATGTGCGAAGGAGTAGATGGTAGAGGAGTGATGTAGAGAAGTGATGAAGAGGAGTGATGTAGTTGAGTGATGCCAAGGAGTTTTGTTGAGGAGTGATTTCCGGGAGTGATTGTAGCGGAGTGTTGTACAGGAGTGATGTAGAGGAGGTGATGCCAAGGAGTGTTGTAGATGAGTGATGCCAAGGAAAGATTTAGAGGATTGATGTAGAGGAAGTGATGCCAAGGAGTGATCAGAGGAGTTATGTAGCAGAGTGTTGTAGAGAAGTGATGTAGAGGAGTGATTCCAAGAGTGATTCCAAGGAATGATGCAGAGGACTGATGCCAGGGACTGATGAAGAGGACGACAGACTGTACAAAAGCAGAGGGAATGGATAAATTTATGTCATGCCACGTAGGGTCTGGCATATCATATGATTAGGGTTTGCAGGGGGGGGGGGGGGGGGGGGGGGGGAGGAGCTAAGTCCTAATTGCGCTATCTAGTGCTCAAAGCAATTCTGCAATTATAGCCTGAAATAGCCTGATATGACCTGGAAATAGCCCGAAAAAGCCTATTGTATGAGGTGCGAGCCATTCCGAGCTGATATCTTCAGTCCGTTAATTCATCAAGATGGTCAGATCATACACAATTGCCAGACAAATCAGTTGCATACATATCAACACTCCTGAACATATTGTTTGTCCTGGGTAGCCGAGTATTACCGGTAATAAAAAAAACAGTCAAGGGCATTTTTCTGTTTTTTTTCCCCTTAGTTTGGCTAAATTAGTTTATATATGATAGGGTTAGTTCTGCTATTAGCCCTGTTAGGCCTAATTTGGGCAGCGATTAGCCCTGACATTCGAACCCTGCATATGATGTTGACAAAGGGCGAGTTTGGCATCATATGATATCATAAAAATTGCATCATATGATATTGTACATCAATGGTAACTTTAGCCTAGTCAGAGTGCCGGCATCATATCATATCATATCATATTGCCGTTCCCTACCCATGTGTCCCCAGGGTGAATGAAGTGCTATGCCTTTTCATAGGTCTTCTTCTGTAACATTACGCGCACTTTGTCTCCTACTTTCATGGTCACTTTTTCATTCATCTTTTCATTTTTATTGAGCTTCATATAGGTTTTGACTGTAGTCATAATCAGCATACACTTCTTCTGGGGTTTGCATCTTTCAATCCAGAATGGGATGCATTATTGTACAGCTCAACAATATCACCAAGTGCATCTACCCATTTTTTAGTCTTGTTCTCCAGTGAGTGTTTCTTTATTAAACCTTCCAATGTCCTGGTAAATCTGTCAACGATTCCCAGCTTGTTCCCCATCGGAGTAATGTGGTCTTCTTTGCAACGTCTGTATCAATCCTCATATTTAGTTATTTATTGAAAGACTCAACTATTGAAGATGCAAAAAAAGTATCTCCTAATACACTATTGATGTCTTCGTCTACATCGCCTACACATTTCTGATAGGCATCTAAGACGTCGTTCATCTTGCCACTTTTCAGTGGGTAACAACAAGCCTTCCTAGAATGATGCCTATGCACATAAGAATTTGGTTTATGTTATTATTTATCCTCTTGCTCGACAATGGCATAATTGCTACATCGATTTGGAAGATCTGGGCGGTGCTGTGATCTTGAATTTGAATTTGGTATCTTTTGGTCCCTGGTAAATTTGTGCCAGTTCTCGTGGATTGAAGTAATCTTCACTATCTCGTTTAGCAATCCCGTCATTTTTTAGCCTTGTAAATAGCCTTACCTTGGACAGCAATTTTAGATTCGGATTATTTTTTTAAATAGATTCAAGATTCGTCATCCTATATATATTAGGACGTTCAACTTGTTTCGAGGTATTGCAAAAATTGCACATCAACCTGCAATTCCACATGAAGTGTGCAAACTGCATTATATATTCTGTCCACAGTGCACTGAACTGCACTGCTCTTCTCCACCTTCATGTGTCCTTGACATCCTACACATACATTGCTCTTTGCACCATTCCACGTCTACATACTCCTCTGGCATGGTGTAATCACGATTTCTTCAACCTGTCTTGTTGTTTGTACTTCCAGATTTTGCCATTAAAGAACTCTTCTAACCTCATGTCTATCTGTTGTGTCCATCTCCAGAAAATGTATGTCAGATAGCTTACTGCACCGAGATACAGCTGAGTAAACCCATCTCCTGTATGTGATTGTTAGCAAATCTGCTATGACAAACTTCTCTGCAATGCAAGACCCTTGTTCGCTGTGACACGTATTGCAGTGGCTTAAATCGAAACTCTTGCAAATCATGTCGTGTGCTATATATATTTTGATGTGTTCAGATGATATGTCCTTTAGTTTGAATTCCTTTTTGGTCTGCCCAATTATTGTGTACCTCTGATTCGGACGCATCTTGACTATTGCTGTTTTACCCCCCCCCGTTTTCCTTGTATGTATAACTCTTCGTGATATTGGTTTTGCAAACTAGCTCTTGTCCGAAGTGATATTTTTTACCATTCGCTTTGTGCTGCCTTTCGTTTTTTAGTTTTGTCCAGCTGATCGCCCACGAAAGTGTTCACAAGCTTTGAATTGTAAACAAGATAGCTGATTGCTCTCTTGATTCCAAGACTACCAACCTCTTCTGATGAGCACAGTATTCTTTTCCCGAACCATTTTCTAATGGTATCTTGTAAATCTTTGGTTTCGTCAAATATGCATCTTGGATAAAGAGCATATCATCTCTGTCTAGTTGTGTTTTCAGTCAATGGTTGAATGTTAATGAATATGTATGATTGAATATTCTTTCCACATACCCAACTTTCATCTCAATTGTAGCATCATCGTCAATCGATTCCAGTTGGTGCGAATCCCCATTGGCTATGAAACATCTATGTGGGTTTTTTGCGCATGAACTTGTCCATTTCATTCATATGTCTCCTGGTCATAAGCATTGCTTCCTCAAATATGATGGCTTTAATGTCATCCAATGAAAATGTGCTGTTCTTCCCGGAATCTCCTTTGAAGTTGATGCCAATAGGATTGTGAAATGTACAAGATTTGATATCATGTTACTCTTTCCTGCTTTTCGTTAGCACGTTGTTAACCTGAGAGTTATATGGACATACCGCCAATATTTTGATATCCTTGCAACGATTATAGACAAACTCTAGACCAGCATGGCTCTTTCCACATCCGCCAAAACCGTCAATGATTGTGTTTGGCAAAACCTTTTCAACAATGTGAATCTCTTGTTCTAGGTATGTTTTGATTGGTTTTGTTTTGTATTGTACGATCTCGTTATGGGAGGCAGGTATCCTTTCAATATCTTGATTTGACCAAAATATGGGCCAATGCGCTGTTTGATGGAGTTAATTTTTTTACTATGGCGTATAGGCAGTCTGATTTTACTGCAATCACTTGATTGTTGACGCTCAGCTTTTCATACGCGTCATTGACCTGGATATTGCTAGATTCGCGAAAGCATACCTCATTGGTAGAAAATCCGTTTATGAGCTCTGTTTTCTGTGTGATGTTTACAAGAAACACGTCGTCTACCATTGATACAACATGTCCTCTGTTTGGGTTTGCATATTCTACAGCATCACATCTGTTTTTGAAGATTTTTGAATGCCTACTGGTGTTGTGTTTTTTTCCCAATAGGCCTGATAGTTCGTTAGGGATTCCTTTTAGTAAATCCTTTGGGATATTTCCATATTTCCCCTCCACCAAACACTGTTTTAGTATATTTGCCAGATACCTACACTTCTTCCACTCAACTCGTACATATGCCAATATTGTGTATTTGAATTTTAATTTTACAACTTTGTACCCAAATATAAGCATTTTATCCTGGTTGTAAATGAGGTGTTCTTCATATATTCTGATAAGATACAGGTATACTTTGTGAAACGGTTTCCTTTTAACTATTCCGCCTTTAGAATCAAGCGTTGTTTGCGTGAAGTTGGTTTGAAACAAGTCATCATATTCCACAACCTTTTGTTCCTTAGTATTATTTTTGACTTCACTTAGTGGTTTATCATCTATGTATGTGTAGAATATATCCCATGAATTTGAGAATGGGAATCCTGGTTCATCAACCAGTTGCCATATGCAAGTAAAGTAATGCTTATTGAAATCAAGCGCTGTAATCTCGTCAAGATCTATTGTAGACAGATCTTGGTCAACTAGTTTTCCCATTGGTACACGATCCAAGCATGCTTTGAAAACCTCAATCACTTCAATGTTCATCTCGGATTTTAATTTATTACTTAGAAACGATCCCTTCACTTCTGAGCCCAGGTTCTTGTAGTCTAAAAATGTGTCGATGTCTAGAAATGAACACTTTGAAAAACCTTGCACTAGTGCTGTAGGTTGAATTGAGATGGCTACAGGTTTATCGTCCTTTATCCTGATGTGGCTCAATTATATCCGTGAAATAGTGTCCAGTTTGCAGGACCACCTTGGGATCACATCCCTCTTTTTGAACTAAGTTTAACAGATACTCTTTCATATCTCTGTTGTAGATGATTCTGATATCCTTTTTTTATGATTATATTCCATCTTCAATAATTGGGAAAATATCTTCATATTTGTGATATACGTAAGTACATGTCCTTCTTAGTTGCCTTGGCGAAAGACATCACTTCGTCAATGTTCTGCACATGTTCATGCCAATATATGACACGTAGTTTTCGGATCTTATATGTTTTTGTTTGCTCCTCAGGTGGTGGCTCATATTTACATACTAACCTGTCTTTGTTGTCGTATATTTCTGTTCCAAAACCATTATTCTTGAACCACTTCGGATAATTCTCGACTGTCATGTCAATGTCAGACACTCCGTCATATTCTTTTTCGAATATATCCAAAAAACTTGATTCAAATGTGAGTGTGTGTTTATGATACTTCAATTTATTGTTGTAGGAGTCAAATGCTGGTGTTAAACCATTTAGAATCGCTTCAATTGCACATGCTCCGTTTGGTAAATTTCGATTCCTGGTCCTTTTTATACTTGTTTGTAAGCCATCTCCTTTACTGGCCCACGTAAATCGTATTTACTCACATTCTGTATAAACAGTCATTATGTTATCGACTGCATTCTAGGGGGGCAAGGATGACAGTATCATCCTTGAAGGGGAGGTAAACGACATACAACATTTTTATTGGAGTCAAATTCACACTTCAGCGTGGGGCGAATCGCGGCTGGAATTCTAGTGGGGGGCAAGGTAGTAATTTACTACCTTGGGGGGGGGGGGGGGGGGGGGGGGGGGGGGGGGGGGGGGGGGTTTAACGTCGTATTGGGCCTGCCGACGACTACTATTTTTCTTATCTATTTGTGTCAGCTCCCGAATCTTAGGCGAATTGTTGGGGATTCGATGCTCATTTGAGAGAAATACGACAGAACTCCCACCCCCAAAAATAGCCCGGGCCATCGCTAGAGAGTCGCTGAACCCCCCTACTTTTTTTTAGATTTGTGGGGTTTCATATATATTCGGGGGAAATGCCGTCGTGCCGCTAGTGCCATACTTACTGGTGCTGGTGGCAAAAAAGAAAAACAGTGATGGGAATGGCCCTGTCATTGTGTTCAGACGCACTAGCTAGCTTTGGGTTGGGCACAAGGATGGGGAAAGGGAGCTGCCTACAAGCTGTTACTCATAGCCAAAAAAATAAACTGTGCTTGATACTATATTCACCCCCAACAGGAATGCATCCAAGTTTGTTGCCCCTTCTCGGCTTCTCACCTGATTGACCTGGTCTTAGCTTGATTCCTGTCAGCGTAAATGATGCTGGTAGATCAGAAAGCGCAGCCAGGATTGGTGTCAAAGGAAATGTATCGGCATTTTCGGCGGTGAGAAGCGTGATCGGAAGACGTTGAGCAGCCCAGAGTTGGCTAAAAATCCATGAAGTGGTCCTGGTTCTGTACCGATGGGGGAGTCGCGCACGAGGGCATGCAGGTATGGCCGATCAGGCACGAGTCTATTTGGAGGGAAAGAGAGAGGAATCCAGGAGGCGAGGCTGAAGCGCTAAGGGCGAAATTGATATAAAATGGATGCTTACAGCCTGTTGCCAAATATAGTAGGGGTTAAAGTGAAAGTGAATACTCTGGTCGGCGTGGCTTTAATTCCTACGGAACTTGGGGGTGCGCAGTACTTGTTTTTCAAGAAATATAGACAGCCGGCACGTAGTGGCCGAGGAAGATTAGCTTCCAGGGAGGGGGGGGGCGCGAGGGGGCTTCGCCGTTAATGAAAAGCAGGAAACAGGAGATATGCCACAAGCCAACTGTCTGCCAACGGTGCAAGTGCCACGTGTTGAGTGGGGTTTAGGAGATAACGCTGGCAATGTCCGAGACCAGTTGACCGGCAAGACCTGGGCACGAGCGAATGTATGAACTTCTAGGCGCTTGATAAGTGGGGGAGCGAGGGGGAAATAGTAGCAACAACCTATGAACTTGCACAATCATTCGGGCAGAATCATTTCTGTCTGAGTTGCTATAGCCTCGTTTAATGATGGAGGTGCTGGAGCCTCATTTCCAGCTTCGGTCTTTCATCGAAATTTCAGCTGCCGCATGGCGCATCGTAGCAGCAGGTGCAGGTGCTTGGGGAGATACTCGCAACACCTAGTAATTCGACAATTATTCCAATCATACGAACACCTTGCTTCGTGCTTAGCGCAATTCTGGTGCTTAACCCATCTTCAATGGCGGAGTTAATGGAGCCTGTTACCCACCTCGATCCCATGAGCTGGTGCTGGTGCGGTCTTGGCCTTCTTCTATCCATGCGAGCTGCAGGCGCAGGCGCTAAAGAAGTAGGAAACGAGTGAAGAGATACTCGCAACAAAATCTCACGACTTCATTATTTCTGAAACATCAAGCGTACTCAGTCTCGTTTGTTCCCAAGTAAAACCCTGCAGTAACGTCTCTTTCATCAATGGCGAGGCAATCTATACAGCCTCGTCCAGTGTTTTCATGGAGCATGCAGGTTGTCGTGGGACGTCTCGAGGCTGAGAGGTTGCGCCTATCTCTCTCCTCGCTCATCATTTCACCATGCGCCAGGTCCTGCTCCTTCAGATCTTCTTTTACCGATTAATTCGTAGGTACTGCATAGCGCATGCGAATTGCAGGCGCAGACACTAGAAAAGTACGGAGCGAGCAAAATTATTCGCAACAAAATATCCAGACTTCATCTTCTCTGGAAACTAATGCGTCCAGTCTCGTGTTGTTCGTGTGTTATCCTACTGTAACGACTGTGTCAAATTGGATAGGCTTCCTTATCAGCCTCGTTTAGATTGGTCTCCGACCTCGCTAATCACTTCCTGCTTTTGCGCCTGCGCCTATATCTACCCATGCGCCATTCCTTCCTGCCGGTCCAATGGTTTCGGACGATGCCAGCGTCATCTAGTAACACCTGGTTGTGAACTCGTGGCCATTTAAACACGTGGCAGTTTCTTGACAGGAAGGATGCTATACCCTAGATTCGAGAAGGAAAAGGAAAAAAAGAGTGACAAAGTGCAAAGTAAAGAAAAGACAGCCGGCACGTAGTGGCCGAGGAAGATTAGCTTCCAGGGAGGGGGGGGGGGGGGGGGGGCGCGAGGGGGCTTCGCCCGTTAATGAAAAGCAGGAAACAGGAGATATGCTACAAGCCAACTGTCTGCCAACGGTGCAAGTGCCACGTTTTGAGTGGGGTTTAGGAGATCACGCTGGCAATGTCCGAAACCAGTTGACCGGCAAGACATGGGCACGAGCGAATTTATGAACTTCTACGTGCCGAATGGCGCATGCTACTGGAGGCGCAGGCGCTTGATAAGTGGGGGAGCGAGGGGGAAATAGTAGCAACAAACTATGAACTTGCACAATCATTCGGGCAGAATCATTTCTGTCTTAGTTGCACTAGCCTCGTTTAATGGTGGAGGTGCTGGAGCCTCATTTCCAGCTTCGGTATTTCATCGAAATTTCAGCTGCCGCATGGCACATCGTAGCAGCAGGTGCAGGTGCTTGGGGAGATACTCGCAACACCTAGTAATTCGACAATTATTCCAACACCTAGTAATTCGACAATTATTCCAATCATGCGAACACCTTGCTTCGTGCCTAGCAAAATTCTGGTGCTTAACCCATCTTCAATGGCGGAGTTAATGGAGCCTGTTACCCACCTCGATCCCATGAGCTGGTGCTGGTGCGGTCTTGGCCTTCTTCTATCCATGCGAGCTGCAGGCGCAGGCGCTACAGAAGTAGGAAACGAGTGAAGAGATACTCGCAACAAAATCTCACGACTTCATTATTTCTGAAACATCAAGCGTACTCAGTCTCGTTTGTTCCCGAGTAAAACCCTGCAGTAACGTCTCTTTCATCAATGGCGAGGCAATCTATACAGCCTCGTCCAGTGTTTTCATGGAGCATGCAGGTTGTCGTGGGACGTCTCGAGGCTGAGAGGTTGCGCCTATCTCTCTCCTCGCTCATCATTTCACCATGCGCCAGGTCCTGCTCCTTCAGATCTTCTTTTACCGATTAATTCGTAGGTACTGCATAGCGCATGCGAATTGCAGGCGCAGACACTAGAAAAGTACGGAGCGAGCAAAATTATTCGCAACAAAATATCCAGACTTCATCTTCTCTGGAAACTAATGCGTCCAGTCTCGTGTTGTTCGTGTGTTATCCTACTGTAACGACTGTGTCAAATATGGATAGGCTTCCTTATCAGCCTCGTTTAGATTGGTCTCCGACCTCGCTAATCACTTCCTGCGTTTGCGCCTGCGCCTATATCTACCCATGCGCCATTCCTTCCTGCCGGTCCAATGGTTTCGGACGATGCCAGCGTCATCTAGTAACACCTGGTTGTGAACTCGTGGCCATTTAAACACGTGGCAGTTTCTTGACAGGAAGGATGCTATACCCTAGATTCGAGAAGGAAAAGGAAAAAAAGAGTGACAAAGTGCAAAGTAAAAGAAAAGACAGCCGGCACGTAGTGGCCGAGGAAGATTAGCTTCCAGGGAGGGGGGGGGGGGGGGGGGGGGGGGGGGGGGGGGGGGGCGCGAGGGGGGCTTCGCCGTTAATGAAAAGCAGGAAACAGGAGATATGCTACAAGCCAACTGTCTGCCAACGGTGCAAGTGCCACGTGTTGAGTGGGGTTTAGGAGATCACGCTGGCAATGTCCGAAACCAGTTGACCGGCAAGACATGGGCACGAGCGAATGTATGAACTTCTACGTGCCGAATGGCGCATGCTACTGGAGGCGCAGGCGCTTGATAAGTGGGGGAGCGAGGGGGAAATAGTAGCAACAAACTATGAACTTGCACAATCATTCGGGCAGAATCATTTCTGTCTTAGTTGCACTAGCCTCGTTTAATGGTGGAGGTGCTGGAGCCTCATTTCCAGCTTCGGTATTTCATCGAAATTTCAGCTGCCGCATGGCACATCGTAGCAGCAGGTGCAGGTGCTTGGGGAGATACTCGCAACACCTAGTAATTCGACAATTATTCCAACACCTAGTAATTCGACAATTATTCCAATCATGCGAACACCTTGCTTCGTGCCTAGCAAAATTCTGGTGCTTAACCCATCTTCAATGGCGGAGTTGATGGAGCCTATTACCCTCCTCGATCCCATGAGCTGGTGCTGGTGCGGTCTTGGCCTTCTTCTATCCATGCGAGCTGCAGGCGCAGGCGCTACAGAAGTAGGAAACGAGTGAAGAGATACTCGCAACAAAATCTCACGACTTCATTATTTCTGCAACATCAAGCGTACTCAGTCTCGTTTGTTCCCGAGTAAAACCCTGCAGTAACGTCTCTTTCATCAATGGCGAGCCTCGTCCAGTGTTTTCATGGAGCATGCAGGTTGTCGTGGGACGTCTCGAGGCTGAGAGGTTGCGCCTATCTCTCTCCTCGCTCATCATTTCACCATGCGCCAGGTCCTGCTCCTTCAGATCTTCTTTTACCGATTAATTCGTAGGTACTGCATAGCGCATGCGAATTGCAGGCGCAGACACTAGAAAAGTACGGAGCGAGCAAAATTATTCGCAACAAAATATCCAGACTTCATCTTCTCTGGAAACTAATGCGTCCAGTCTCGTGTTGTTCGTGTGTTATCCTACTGTAACGACTGTGTCAAATATGGATAGGCTTCCTTATCAGCCTCGTTTAGATTGGTCTCCGACCTCGCTAATCACTTCCTGCGTTTGCGCCTGCGCCTATATCTACCCATGCGCCATTCCTTCCTGCCGGTCCAATGGTTTCGGACGATGCCAGCGTCATCTAGTAACACCTGGTTGTGAACTCGTGGCCATTTAAACACGTGGCAGTTTCTTGACAGGAAGGATGCTATACCCTAGATTCGAGAAGGAAAAGGAAAAAAAGAGTGACAAAGTGCAAAGTAAAAGAAAAGACAGCCGGCACGTAGTGGCCGAGGAAGATTAGCTTCCAGGGAGGGGGGGGGGGGGGGGGGGGGGGGGGGGGGGGGGGGGGGGGCGCGAGGGGGCTTCGCCGTTAATGAAAAGCAGGAAACAGGAGATATGCTACAAGCCAACTGTCTGCCAACGGTGCAAGTGCCACGTGTTGAGTGGGGTTTAGGAGATCACGCTGGCAATGTCCGAAACCAGTTGACTGGCAAGACATGGGCACGAGCGAATTTATGAACTTCTACGTGCCGAATGGCGCATGCTACTGGAGGCGCAGGCGCTTGATAAGTGGGGGAGCGAGGGGGAAATAGTAGCAACAAACTATGAACTTGCACACTCATTCGGGCAGAATCATTTCTGTCTTACTTGCACTAGCCTCGTTTAATGGTGGAGGTGCTGGAGCCTCATTTCCAGCTTCGGTATTTCATCGAAATTTCAGCTGCCGCATGGCACATCGTAGCAGCAGGTGCAGGTGCTTGGGGAGATACTCGCAACACCTAGTAATTCGACAATTATTCCAACACCTAGTAATTCGACAATTATTCCAATCATGCGAACACCTTGCTTCGTGCCTAGCAAAATTCTGGTGCTTAACCCATCTTCAATGGCGGAGTTGATGGAGCCTATTACCCTCCTCGATCCCATGAGCTGGTGCTGGTGCGGTCTTGGCCTTCTTCTATCCATGCGAGCTGCAGGCGCAGGCGCTACAGAAGTAGGAAACGAGTGAAGAGATACTCGCAACAAAATCTCACGACTTCATTATTTCTGCAACATCAAGCGTACTCAGTCTCGTTTGTTCCCGAGTAAAACCCTGCAGTAACGTCTCTTTCATCAATGGCGAGCCTCGTCCAGTGTTTTCATGGAGCATGCAGGTTGTCGTGGGACGTCTCGAGGCTGAGAGGTTGCGCCTATCTCTCTCCTCGCTCATCATTTCACCATGCGCCAGGTCCTGCTCCTTCAGATCTTCTTTTACCGATTAATTCGTAGGTACTGCATAGCGCATGCGAATTGCAGGCGCAGACACTAGAAAAGTACGGAGCGAGCAAAATTATTCGCAACAAAATATCCAGACTTCATCTTCTCTGGAAACTAATGCGTCCAGTCTCGTGTTGTTCGTGTGTTATCCTACTGTAACGACTGTGTCAAATATGGATAGGCTTCCTTATCAGCCTCGTTTAGATTGGTCTCCGACCTCGCTAATCACTTCCTGCGTTTGCGCCTGCGCCTATATCTACCCATGCGCCATTCCTTCCTGCCGGTCCAATTGTTTCGGACGATGCCAGCGTCATCTAGTAACACCTGGTTGTGAACTCGTGGCCATTTAAACACGTGGCAGTTTCTTGACAGGAAGGATGCTATACCCTAGATTCGAGAAGGAAAAGGAAAAAAAGAGTGACAAAGTGCAAAGTAAAAGAAAAGACAGCCGGCACGTAGTGGCCGAGGAAGATTAGCTTCCAGGGAGGGGGGGGGGGGGGGGGGGGGGGGGGGGGGGGGGGGGGCGCGAGGGGGCTTCGCCGTTAATGAAAAGCAGGAAACAGGAGATATGCTACAAGCCAACTGTCTGCCAACGGTGCAAGTGCCACGTGTTGAGTGGGGTTTAGGAGATCACGCTGGCAATGTCCGAAACCAGTTGACTGGCAAGACATGGGCACGAGCGAATTTATGAACTTCTACGTGCCGAATGGCGCATGCTACTGGAGGCGCAGGCGCTTGATAAGTGGGGGAGCGAGGGGGAAATAGTAGCAACAAACTATGAACTTGCACACTCATTCGGGCAGAATCATTTCTGTCTTACTTGCACTAGCCTCGTTTAATGGTGGAGGTGCTGGAGCCTCATTTCCAGCTTCGGTATTTCATCGAAATTTCAGCTGCCGCATGGCACATCGTAGCAGCAGGTGCAGGTGCTTGGGGAGATACTCGCAACACCTAGTAATTCGACAATTATTCCAACACCTAGTAATTCGACAATTATTCCAATCATGCGAACACCTTGCTTCGTGCCTAGCAAAATTCTGGTGCTTAACCCATCTTCAATGGCGGAGTTGATGGAGCCTGTTACCCACCTCGATCCCATGAGCTGGTGCTGGTGCGGTCTTGGCCTTCTTCTATCCATGCGAGCTGCAGGCGCAGGCGCTACAGAAGTAGGAAACGAGTGAAGAGATACTCGCAACAAAATCTCACGACTTCATTATTTCTGAAACATCAAGCGTACTCAGTCTCGTTTGTTCCCGAGTAAAACCCTGCAGTAACGTCTCTTTCATCAATGGCGAGCCTCGTCCAGTGTTTTCATGGAGCATGCAGGTTGTCGTGGGACGTCTCGAGGCTGAGAGGTTGCGCCTATCTCTCTCCTCGCTCATCATTTCACCATGCGCCAGGTCCTGCTCCTTCAGATCTTCTTTTACCGATTAATTCGTAGGTACTGCATAGCGCATGCGAATTGCAGGCGCAGACACTAGAAAAGTACGGAGCGAGCAAAATTATTCGCAACAAAATATCCAGACTTCATCTTCTCTGGAAACTAATGCGTCCAGTCTCGTGTTGTTCGTGTGTTATCCTACTGTAACGACTGTGTCAAATATGGATAGGCTTCCTTATCAGCCTCGTTTAGATTGGTCTCCGACCTCGCTAATCACTTCCTGCGTTTGCGCCTGCGCCTATATCTACCCATGCGCCATTCCTTCCTGCCGGTCCAATGGTTTCGGACGATGCCAGCGTCATCTAGTAACACCTGGTTGTGAACTCGTGGCCATTTAAACACGTGGCAGTTTCTTGACAGGAAGGATGCTATACCCTAGATTCGAGAAGGAAAAGGAAAAAAGAGTGACAAAGTGCAAAGTAAAAGAAAAGACAGCCGGCACGTAGTGGCCGAGGAAGATTAGCTTCCAGGGAGGGGGGGGGGGGGGGGGGGGGGGGGGGGGGGGGGGGGGGGGGGGCGCGAGGGGGCTTCGCCGTTAATGAAAAGCAGGAAACAGGAGATATGCTACAAGCCAACTGTCTGCCAACGGTGCAAGTGCCACGTGTTGAGTGGGGTTTAGGAGATCACGCTGGCAATGTCCGAAACCAGTTGACTGGCAAGACATGGGCACGAGCGAATTTATGAACTTCTACGTGCCGAATGGCGCATGCTACTGGAGGCGCAGGCGCTTGATAAGTGGGGGAGCGAGGGGGAAATAGTAGCAACAAACTATGAACTTGCACACTCATTCGGGCAGAATCATTTCTGTCTTACTTGCACTAGCCTCGTTTAATGGTGGAGGTGCTGGAGCCTCATTTCCAGCTTCGGTATTTCATCGAAATTTCAGCTGCCGCATGGCACATCGTAGCAGCAGGTGCAGGTGCTTGGGGAGATACTCGCAACACCTAGTAATTCGACAATTATTCCAACACCTAGTAATTCGACAATTATTCCAATCATGCGAACACCTTGCTTCGTGCCTAGCAAAATTCTGGTGCTTAACCCATCTTCAATGGCGGAGTTGATGGAGCCTGTTACCCACCTCGATCCCATGAGCTGGTGCTGGTGCGGTCTTGGCCTTCTTCTATCCATGCGAGCTGCAGGCGCAGGCGCTACAGAAGTAGGAAACGAGTGAAGAGATACTCGCAACAAAATCTCACGACTTCATTATTTCTGAAACATCAAGCGTACTCAGTCTCGTTTGTTCCCGAGTAAAACCCTGCAGTAACGTCTCTTTCATCAATGGCGAGCCTCGTCCAGTGTTTTCATGAAGCATGCAGGTTGTCGTGGGACGTCTCGAGGCTGAGAGGTTGCGCCTATCTCTCTCCTCGCTCATCATTTCACCATGCGCCAGGTCCTGCTCCTTCAGATCTTCTTTTACCGATTAATTCGTAGGTACTGCATAGCGCATGCGAATTGCAGGCGCAGACACTAGAAAAGTACGGAACGAGCAAAATTATTCGCAACAAAATATCCAGACTTCATCTTCTCTGGAAACTAATGCGTCCAGTCTCGTGTTGTTCGTGTGTTATCCTACTGTAACGACTGTGTCAAATATGGATAGGCTTCCTTATCAGCCTCGTTTAGATTGGTCTCCGACCTCGCTAATCACTTCCTGCGTTTGCGCCTGCGTCTATATCTACCCATGCGCCATTCCTTCTTGCCGGTCAAATGGTTTCGGACTATGTCAGCGTCATCTAGTAACACCTGGTTGTGAACTCGTGGCCATTTAAACACGTGGCAGTTTCTTGACAGGAAGGATGCTATACCCTCGATTCGAGAAGGAAAAGGAAAAAAAAGAGTGACAAAGAGTAAAGTAAAAAGAAAAGAAAGACAAGGAACCCAAAGCTTATAGACTAGCTATAGCTAATCTAAAAGACGAGGAACCCAAAGCTTATAGACTAGCTAAGAGGGCGTTTACACGAGCAGGTTATCTCGGCCAGTTACGGTTAAGATGTACAGTTAACTAACTACGAAGCGTTTGCACGACACTTTTCGTGCAGTTATCTCGCCAAGTTAACCATTTTCGCGATAACCGTAACTCCCCCCCCCCCCCCCCCCCCTAGTTACGGGTTAAAGGTTAAGGTTAGTGGTTCGTTAAGTTCGTTTGGCTTCCGAGCTGTGAGATATATCGGCTACGCTAGCTCCAGTTCAGTTCGTCAATTTCTGCAGATTCGAATTTTCTAGAGCAGCAAGCAAGAAGGCATTGGCCGAGCAGATGTCGATGATCAGCTGCCAGATCTCACCCAGCAATCTCGATCGACGGGTTGCTGCGGAGCGCTGCGGAGCCTCGAAGTCGCTTGCTTCACAGCACTGTTCGTGCTGGGGAGCAAGGCCCGAAAATAGCTCGTCTGTCACCCAAAATTCAAAAATCACAAGGCTATCCAGAAGTACACGACCAACCTGACCGAACGCAAACTGCGAGCGCAAATGCACGTGTAAACAGAAACTGGTTAAGTTTGCGTTCGTTGAGGGTTCGGGCATACGTGGCGCTAACTATTTGGTTATCTCGCCAACTTAACTGGCCGAGATAACCGGCTCGTGCAAACGCCCTCTAAGAGGTCATACAGACGAGACAGGTTTGGGTTTGGGTTTGGTTTGAGGTTAACCTGCCACGTCAGAGGGGGTTAGACGAGGTTACCCGAGGTTAACCCAAACCCGCCCAAACACGCGAATTTCGTTCAGACGGCATTCCTGAGCTTCTTGTTAGTAGGAAAAGTTTGAAAAGTTTGAATCGCCGATCAGCAGCAGGAGCGCTCAAATCAAGCAGGCTCTGGCGATACTGTGAGGAAGGCGGTAACTGCGTCTCGGCATACTGCGTATCACGCTGCTACTGCTGCACCTCATGCTGGCGTGGACCTGCAGGTGGAGGCCCCTCCTGATCGGACCCCTCCATACAGCGCAGTGAATATTGCAGATGGCGCGAAAGGGAGGACGGTTGCGAAAACAAGTGCGGCTGAAGGAAATGCGGCAAAATTTATCGCAACAGAAACAACGAACAACACGTGTGCGACATAACCATAATCATAACCCAAACGTGGGGGGGTGGGGGGACGTTTGGGTTTGGGGGTTGGTTAGCATTTGGGTTACCGAATTTGACCAAAACGCGTCAACTTTGTCCCGTGTGAACGAAAAAAGGTTTGGATGTACGACAGAAACGCCCAACTAACCCGTAACCCAGACCCAAACCTGTCTCGTCTGACCGACCTCTAAGGGCGTGTTTCCAAAGACGAGTTTGGGCCTTCCCGAGATTGGGGTTCGGGAATCTAACTGGCAGCGAATTTTCATCTACATGGATTCCCCGGAATCGTTGGGGTGAACAGCTGGGCATTCCCCGGGGCATTCTGGTGCCACGCTGCCCTACGCTGTCTGCCACGGCAAGGCAGGCCACGTTCACGCCCTTTTTTGTTTCCACTGGTCATTTCGCTACTGGATCAGGCCGTCTTTCGTTTGTTCAAAGCAGTCTCCATCCGTCTCCATGCCCACGCCGCAGTGCGTTCCCTCCCTTCATTCCTTCCTTCCCTCCTTATTTTCTTCCTTCCTTCCTTCCTTCATTCCGTCCTTCCTTCCTCCCTTCCTCCTCCCGTCCTCCTCCCGTCCTTCCTCCCTTTACTTTTTGAGGTAGACTTCCCTGGATCGGCATGTGGGTGCGCATCACTAGCTCCCGACGATGGAGGCGGACTTCCCTAGATCTCGGTTTTGCGCCAAATCGGGGAGATCAGCAGACGTCTCCATGCTCGAAGAAGAGCGATAACAGTTGATAACAAATAATAGTTGCAGCGAAACATAGACAATCTTGGTGTGGAAGCAATAGAAGTCTCACAACGCAGAGATTGTACGTTCTGTTGTATTTTTGTGTCACGCTGCATACGTGGATTTCGGGGGAATTGCTGATGTGTCACCCGGAAAGCCGCGAAGACTTCCAGATGGGGGTCGACCCCCATCTGGAAGTCTTCGCGGCAATACCTGTTTTTCGCTCGTTTCTGCCTTGAAACCGTCGCGTTTTCAAATAATACGAAATATTTAAATACATCCCCGGGATGACAAATCGCCGACCTGTCGCCTACCTGGATCGCCGGAAAGACCCCCGAGAAGACCCCGAATACCCCTGTGGAAACAAAAAATGCTGACCTGGCCCCCCTTAGGGTTAACTTGGGAGTTCGCGGCAAGGGAAAAGTCTCTGTGGAAACACGCCCTAAGCTAATCTAAAAGAAAGAAAGACAGCCGGCACGTAGTGGCCGAGGAAGATTAGCTTCCAGGGAGGGGGGGGGGGGGGGGGGGGGGGGGGGGGGGGCTATGGGGAGCACGCGCGACATTAGGGGTCCGGAAACCCGTCCCCATGTCAAACTTTCTCGCGCGCCTCTATTATTTCAATTTAACCGCACACATCGCATCGAATGTATCCATATGAGCACTTACTGATTTAATTGTGACAATCCGACGCAACTTTCCCCACTGAACATTTTCAAATCCGAAGCCTCGAAAATCAGCTTTCTCTAGGGAGCGCAGCTACTGCCCCCAAAGGACTGGATAGTCGAGTATTGTCCTAGGAAGTCATTCTATTCGATTTGAATCGCTGTGCATCGACCGGAGATGGAGATCCGAGGGTCGCGAATAGCTGTAGAAACCCTTCCGACCCCCTTGTGCAACATGCCGAAGTTGCGAGGAGCTCAATTTGTCGCTGCATATATGTCATGGGCCAATAGAGAACCTTGTGTCGTGTTTGGGAGGTAAGCTACCCATGTTTTCCCTCAAGAAGCTCATCAAGACCGACGAGTGTTGCATATGAGGGTCGACCCAGCATGGCCTAAGACGACGTAAAGCTAGCCAATGGGGTCTCATCATAATCGCAGCATCAGATGTGGCATTGGCTCCCGAGGAGGACAGGCTGGAGGTTTTTGAGGAACCACAGAAGAATAAGAGCCATGCTTTCATTTACCCCAAACATGCTCATGCAAGCACTATTGATCACACTCACACATCCAGCTCCCACCCGGCTTCTCACCCCCAACTCTAGCATGGCTACCAAAAAGATGCATGATGAGGAACTCCAGGTCTGGCTGGCTATGGCAGGCTATCATTTTGATGCATTGGTGCTCCGCATCACATGCCTCCAATACCAAGCATGGGATTCACCACACCTTCCTACAATGGCGCGCACCGCTCGCATGGAGAACATATTATTGGCTGATCCGTGAGGTCACATTGCCCACACTGCAAGACCATGTGTCAACGTTGGCCAAGTGGACCATCAAGAGTTCCAAATGCATGGGCTTTACCACGGAGTTGTTGTTTGTGTTCATGGCCAATCTATAGGCGCATGAGCAGCTACTAATGGCACACCCCTCGGCCTCTCGGTTGCTTGTTCAGCGTGCCGTATCTACTAATGACCTCGAGATAGAGTTCAGCTTGGTTGTCAATGGTGGTGGCTACAAGCCATTGTTGGACATGGTCATGGCTACTTGGAGCACCTAGACTTCCTGTACTTGCTACGCTGCCGTGCGGGTGAGCTAGGTATTGTCGTGCCATAGAGCAGCAAGGCTCACTATACCTATCATAAAGCCACACGGCGAGGTGACTTGGTTTGGAACAACGGCAACTTCATCACCACTCCAAACAACCCCCCTCACAACAAGTTCTTGTTTGCTGCCAAAGATCGAGCTATGAACGCACTTGAAATGAAGAGGGATCTCTCAGTCTGCTCTTACTTCAAGTGATTGCAGTTCCATTCATGCACTTGATTAATTTACTACTGTAGGTAGTAGAAATGCATTATTATCGCTTCGTAAATGGAAAAACTCATATGCCATCGCTTGAATGACCACACACTATAACTAATTTGATGATGTCAGAGGATAGAAACCATAATTCGACGTACACTAACTTATTAAACAATAGGGATGATATTAAATGCATAGCAAGACTACGTCTTCGAGCTCACAATTTAAATGTCGAATTAGAAAGGAGAACCTCTCGTTCTTCTAGAATTTGCAGGTACTGTGACAAGATGGTTGACAGTAGAAGAGTAGTCAAGATGAAATGCATTTCATATAAGAATGTCTGTTATACGCTAAGGATAGAAACAATATTTTTGAGAAGAGGAACATTGAACCTGAATTGGTGGGTACAAGCTCCGGTATAAAGCTGGTCATGAATGCTGATTCCTTTGAAGAATGGAAATACTTAATTCAATTGATAAAAATGCGATATTACCAGTTATCATCCCAGCTGAGATGATTTTATTATATTGTAGAATTCAATTATCACTTTAGCACGAAGTCAGGGCCCCCGTCGATTAAACGATTGTTTGGGGTTCAGTTCATCAGTTTTTGTTTCTTTTTAAGCCCTTCCTTTATGGTTGGGCAAGTCCCTTCTCTTTAGCCTATTTGGCCTACCCCTGGACTGTAACATACATACATACACTATGAAAGTTTGGGGTATTTAATTTTAAGGAAGTGTATGTGCCGTGACTATAAGTGCATGATGATCATATTGTATTATTGGGGGGTGTTTGAGAGTTTTCAAGGGGGTATTTTATGTATGTCCCTCCCAAAGATATGAGGTCAGATATACGGTACCTATCATGCACCTCAGTCAAGTAAACATCTAGAAAACAGTTTTAGTGCCTCTTGTAACGATTCTGTCCCCCAACCTCCTCCACACTCACAAAAGAGGGGGAAAAGTCTTTTGAAGTTCTGACTTAAAGTCTCGCCGAAAAAGGTATTAATAACCCGGCAGTAGTTTTTGCCCCCCCCCCCCCCCCCCCCCCCCCCCGGCCCGCCCAAAGGCCCCCCCCTGCAAAAAAACAGTTTTCAATTCTGAGTGCATTTCTCGATGTTTCCGGAAGTTTAATTTGTTGTGTACTTTTTGTGTACTTTTTTTTGTAGTACATATTGGGGGGCCTATTTGGGGGGTCGGGACAACGATAGGGGGGGTCTTCCACATGGGGCAGGCTTACTGAACATATAAATAATGGATCCCCAAAGTGGCACCCCCCCTAACGTTGTCCCGACCCCCCAAATAGGCATGCCCGTTTGGACAATCTCGTTTGTATGGGCGTGCTCCCCATGGGGGGGGGGGGGGGGGGGGGCGAGGGGGCTTCGCCGTTAATGAAAAGCAGGAAACAGGAGATATGCCACAAGCCAACTGTCCGCCAACGGTGCAATTGCCACGTGTTGAGTGGGGTTTAGGAGATCACGCTGGCAATGTCCGAAACCAGTTGACCGGCGAGACCTGGGCACGAGCGAATTTATGAGCTTCTACGTGCCGAATGGCGCATGCTACTGGAGGCGCAGGCGCTTGATAAGTGGGGGAGCGAGGGGGAAATAGTAGCAACAAACTATGAACTTGCACAATCATTCGGGCAGAATCATTTCTGTCTGAGTTGCTCTAGCCTCGTTAAATGGTGGAGGTGCTGGAGCCTCATTTCCAGCCTCGGTCTTTCATCGGAATTTCAGCTGCCGCATGGCGCATCGTAGCAGCAGGCGCAGGTGCTTGGGGAGATACTCGCAACACCTAGGAATTCGACAATTATTCCAATCATGCGAACACCTTGCTTCGTGCCTAGCAAAATTCTGGTGCTTAAGCCATCTTCAATGGCGGAGTTGATGGAGCCTGTTACCCACCTCGATCCCATGAGCTGGTGCTGGTGCGGTCTTGGCCTTCTTCTATCCATGCGAGCTGCAGGCGCAGGCGCTAAAGAAGTAGGAAACGAGTGAAGAGATACTCGCAACAAAATCTCACGACTTCATTATTTCTGAAACATCATGCGTACTCAGTCTCCTTTGATCCCGAGTAAAACCCTACAGTTACGTCTCTTTCATCAATGGCGAGGCAATCTATACAGCCTCGTCCAGTGTTTTCATGGAGCATGCAGGTTGTCGAGGGACGTCTCGAGGCTGAGAGGTTGCGACTATCTCTCTCCTCGCTCATCATTTCACCATGCGCCAGGTCCTGCTCCTTCAGATCTTCCTTTACCGATTAGTTCGTAGGTACTGCATAGCGCATGCGAATTGCAGGCGCAGGCACTAGAGAAGTTCGGAGCGACTGCAAAATTATTCGCAACAAAATATCCAGACTGCATCTTCTCTGTAAACTAATGCGTCCAGTCTCGTGTTGTTCGTGTGTTATCCTACTGTAACGACTGTGTCAATGATGGATAGGCTTCATATCAGCCTCGTTTAGATTGGTCTCCGACCTCGCAACCCAAAGCTTATAGATTAGCTAAGGTTGGTAAAAGGAACGTATACATTTTCGACCCCCTAGGCTATATGAAAAGCAAAAGTAGAACGCCAAAAGACAGCCGGCACGTAGAGGCCGAGGGAGATTAGCTTCAAGGAGTTAGGGGGGGGGGGGGGGGGGGGGGGGGCATGGGGAGGGCTAGGGCACGGCCCCTAAAAAGAAAAGCTGTACGCCTAGTCGGCGTGATTTAAGGAAGCAGTCCAAAGGGGTCCTCGGACAACACCATGGGGGGGAAGGGGGTTACGGGGGGCGGTAGGTGGCAGAGGAGGAGGGCGGATTGGGGGAATGGAAAGAAGCAAATTCCAAAGCACGAATGGTTTAGAAACTTGATCAACTGACTGCGAAGAGAGGGCGAGGAGCAGGTCCCTGGCGAGGAGGGAGGACCTGGGAGAAAAGAGAAAGAGAGAGAGAGAGAGACCATGGACCCCCCCCCCCCCCACCCCACCCCACCCCACCCTCCTCTGCCCTAATAGCTAAAAGGATGATTACCCGTTAAAAAGACAGCCGGCACGTAGTGGCCGAGGAAAAGAAAAGAAAAGCTGTACGCCTAGTCGGCGTGATTTAAGGAAGCACATGAAGGATATACTCCAAATCGTACCACCCAACAGCGGTACGAAAACGAAGATTTGCAACCCAACAGGCCTAGGAAGGGCGCCCGACACCCTTTCGGCGCCAAAAAACTTAAAGTCGAATTTCTATCTCTGTAGCGAATCATTGGCCCTGCTGATTCACGCACCTTTCTTCCTATTGGAAGCCAGTCGTCTCATTATTCCAGGGCCGACGCTCGAGTGAGCGGTGCGAGATGGGTGGGAAGGACGATAGCGACCAATTCGGTGATGACATCTTCAACACAACAGTCAGAGGGGAGGTGGGGGTGGGGGGGGAGGTCAAGGAGTGTGTGTGGGTTTGTGTATGTGGGTGGGTTTGTATGTGTGTGTGTGTGGTGGGTGGGTGGGGTGGGGTGGGGTGGGTGTGGGTGTGGGTGTGGGGGTGGGTGTGGGTGTGGATGTGGGTGTGGGTGTGGGTGTGGGTGTGGGTGTGGGTGTGGGTGGGTGTGGGTGTGGGTGTGGGTGTGGGTGTGGGGGTGGGGTGGGGGTGGGAGTGGGTGTGGGTGTGGGTTGTGGGTGTGGGTGTGGGTGTGGGTGGTGGGGGGGGGGTGGGAGTGGGGGTGGGGGTGGGGGGTGGGGGTGGGGGGTGGGGGGGTCAGGGATTGTATGTGTGTGTTTGTTTGTGTGTTTGTGTGGGGGTGGGGGTGGGGGGGGGGAGGTAAGGGAGTGTATGTGTGTATATGGTTTGTGTGTGTGGGGTGGGGGTAGTGGTGGTGGTGGTGTGGTTGTGGGGGAGGTCAGCAGTGTTGGTGTGTGGTGGTGGTGGGTGGTGGTGGTAAGGGCGGGGGTGGTGGGGGGGGGGGGGGGGGGTCACGGAGTGTTTTGTGTGTGTGTGTGTGTGTGTGTGTTTGTGGTGGTGGTGGTGTGGTGGTAGGAGTTAAGGGAGTGTATGTGTGTTTGTGTGTGGTGGTGGGGGAGGTCAGGGAGTTGTGTGTGTGTGGTGGTGGTGGAGGTCAGGGAGTGTAGTGTGTGGTGTTTGGTGGTGTGGGTGTATGTGGGTGGGTGGGTGGGGGAGGGAGGGGGGGTGTATGTATGTGTGGGTGGTGGTGGGGTGGTGGGGGTGGTGGGGGGGGTGGGGTAGTTTCAGGGAGTGTGTGTGTTTGTGTTTGGGAGGGGTGGTGGTGGGTGTGGCTGGTGTGGTGTGTGGTGGTGGGGTGGGTGGGCTGGGTGGGGGTGGGTGGGGGGGTGGGGGGGTGGGGGGGGGGGGGATTAGGGGTTTATGTGTGTTGGGGTTGGGGGTGTGCGTGGTGGTAGGGGAGGTAAAAAGAGTGTATGATGTGTATAGGTGGTGTGTGTGGGGGGGTGTGAGAGGGTGGGGGAGGTAAGGAAGTGATTGGTGTAGTGGTTGGGGGGGGAGGTTAAGGGGAGGGTTTGTGTGGTGGTGTGGTGGTAGGTGGTGTGTGTGTGTGTGGTGGGAGGTGGGGGGTCGGTGCGGGTGGGGGGGAGTGGGGCGGGGGGGAAGGGCGGTTTGTGGGGGTGCGTTGGGGGGTGGGGGTGGGGGTGGGCGGGTGGGGGGGGTGGGTGGGGAGAGGGGGAACCGAGGGTTAAGGGGTGGCTGTGTGGTGGGGGGGGGGTGGGGGAGGTCAGGGATGGGTGTGTGGTGGTGGTGGGGAGGGCAGGGAAGTGTTTTGTTTTTTTTTGTGGTGTATGTGGGTGTGGGGGGGGGGTCGGTGGGGGGTATTGTAGGTGGGGGGTGGGGGTGGGGGGGGGCGGTGGGGCGTTGGGGTGTGGGGTTGTGTGTGTGGGGAGGTCAGGGAGTGTATGGTGTTGGTGTGTGGTGGTGGGGGAGGTCAGGGAGTGTGGGTGTGTGTGGTGGGGAGGTCAGGGAGTGTATGTGTGTGTGTTTGTGTGTGTGGGTGTATGTGGTGGGTGGGTGGGGGAGGGACGGGGGTGTATGTATGTGTGGGTGGTGGTGGGTGGTGGGGTGGGTGGGGGGGGTAGTTCAGAGAGGTGTGTGTTGTTGTTTGGGAGGGGTGGTGGTGGTGGTGGTGGTGGTGTGGTGTGGTGGTGGTGGGGTTGGGTGGGCTGGGTGGGTGGGGTGGGGGGGTGGGGGGGGGGGGCTTAGGGAGTTTATGTGTGTTGTGTGTGTGTGGTGGTGGTGGTAGGGGGAGGTCAAAGAGTGTATGTGTGTATATGGTTGTGTGTGTGTGGTGGGTGTGAGGTGGGGGGAGGTCAGACAGTGATTGGTGTGTCGTGGTGGGGGGGGAGGTCAGGGAGTGTTTGTGTGTGTGTGTGGTGGTGGTGGTGGTGCGTGGTGGTGTGGTGGGGGTGGGGGGTGGGGGGGTGTTGGGGGGTCAGGGAGTGTTTGTGTGGTGGTGGTGGTGGTTGTGGGGTGGGGGGTGGGGGGGGTGGGGGGGGAGGTGGGGGGGAGAGTTTAAGGGGTGTTTGTGTGTTTGTGTGTTGGTGGGGGGGAGGGTAAGGGAGGGTGTGGTGTGGTGGTGGGAGGGTACCGGAGTTTTTTTTTTTTTTTGTGGTGGGTGTATGGTGATGTGGGGGGGGGGGGGTGGGGTATGTATGTGGGTGGGGGGGGGTGTGTGGTGGGGTGTGTGGGGGGGGGGGGGAGGTCAGGATGGCGTAGTGGAGTGATGTGTGTGTGTGTGGTGTGTGTGTGTTGTGTGATGGGGGGGGGGGGGGGGGGGGCGGGAATATGTAGGTGTGTCGGGGGGGGGGGGGGGGGGGGGGGGGGGGGGCTCAGGAGACCTTTATGTGTGTGGTGTGTGTGTTGGTGGGTGGTGGTAGGGGAGTGTCAAAGAGGTCGATGTGGTATATGGTGGTGTGTTGGGGTGGGTGTGGGGTTGGGGGAAGTCAAGCAGTTTGGTGTGGTTGGGGGGGGGGGGAGGTAGGGAGTGTTCTTTGTGTGGGTGTGTGGTGGTGGTGTGTTGTGTGGTGGTGGGCGGGGGGTTGGGGGGGGGGTGGGGGGGGGGGGGGAGGTGGGGCGGTAGGAGGGTTGTGTGAGGTGGTGGTGGTGGTGGTGGTTGGGGGTGGTGTGGTGTGTGTGTGGGGGGGGGGGAGTTGAAGGAGGTGTATGTGTGTTGGGTGTGGTGGGGGGGATGGTAAGGGAGTGTGTGATGTGTGGTGGTGGGGGAGGTAAGGGAGGGGAGGTGTGTGTTTTGTGTGTGGGTGGGTGGGTGGTTGTGGGGGGGTGTGGGTGGAAGGGGGAGGGGGGGGCGCGGCGAGGGGGCGGTATGTATGGTGGGGTGTGGTGTTGTGGTGTGTGTGTGTGTTTGTGTGGGGGGGGGGGGGGGGGGGGGGGGGTAGGGAGTTTGGTAATTTTTTTGGTTTTAAACTGTGGGTGTGTGTGTGGTGTTGATGGGGGGGGGGGGGGTGAGGGGGGCAGGGGGGAGGGGGGGTGGGGGGGGTAGGAAGGTATGAATGGGGGGGTGGGGAGTGGGTGTGGGTGTGGGTGTGGGTGGAGGTGTGGTGGGTGTGGGTAGTTGGGTGTGGTGTGGGTGGGGTGTGGGTGTGGGTGTGGTGTCGCGCGTTGTGGGTGTGGGTGGTGGGTGGCGTGGGTGTGTGGGTGGGTGGGGGGGGGGGGGGGAGTTCAGGGAGGGTGTGTTGTTTGTTCGTGTGTGTGTGGTGTGGTGGTAGGCAGGCGGGGGAGGTAAAAGAAGGTTTATGTGTGTATATGGTTGTGGTGTGTGGGGAGGTTGTGATGGTGTGGGCGGAGGTCAGGCAAGGTTTGTGGGTGGGGTGGGGGGGGAGGTCAGGGAGTGTTTGGTGTGTGTGTGGTGGTGGGTGTGTTGGTGTGTATGGTGGTGGTGTGTGAGTGGTGGTGGTGATGGGGGGGGGGAGGTCAATCAAAAGTGTATGTGTGTATAGGTTGTGTGTGTGGGGTGCGGTGGAGGTGTGGGGAGGCATAAGTGATTGTGTTGTGGTGGGGGGGGGAGGTAAGGAGTGTGTGTGTGTATGGTGGTGGTTGTGTGTGTGCTGGTGGTGGTGGTGGCGGGGGTTGGAGGGTTCGGGGGGGGGGGGGGGAGTAAGGGAGGTTTGTGTGATGTCGGTGAGGGTGTTGGTGGTGGTGGTGCAAGGGGGGGGGGGGGGGGGGCGGGGGGGGAGAGAGGAAGGGGGGATGTGGTGTGGGTGTGGTGGTGGGGGAGGGTCAGGGAGTGTGTCTGGTGTGTGTGGTGGTGGGAGGTCAGGAGGTGGTTTTTTGTTGTTGTGGGGGGTTGGGATGTGGGTGTGGGGTGGTGGTGGGGGGCGTATGTATGGGGGGTGGGTTGGGTGGGCTGGTCGGGGGGCCGGTGGGGTTGGTGTGGGGGCGGGGGGGAGGGTCAGGGCAGGGTAGTAGTCGGGTGTGTGTGGGTGTGGGGGGGGGGCGGGGCGGGGAGGGAAGGTATGTATGTGAGGTAGGGCGGTCGGGGGGGGCGGGGGGGGGTGGGGGGGGGGGATAAGGGAAGTTCCTAGCGTTGTGTGTGTGTGGGTGGTGATGGTGGTAGGGAGAGGTAAAGAGGTATGTGTTGTATATGGTTGTGTGTGTGGGGTGGGTAGGTGGGGTGTGGGGGAGCTTAAAGATGACGAAGTGTTTGTGTGTGGTGGTGGATGGGGGGGAGGGGAGGTAAGGGAGTGTTTGTGGTTGTGTGGGTGGAGTGGTTCGGCTGGTTGGTGTGTGTGTTGGGTGGTGGTGGTGGTAGGGGTGTGTGGTGTGGTGGTGGTGGCGGTGGTGTGTGGGGGGGTTGGTGGGGGCTGGGGGTGCACGTCAGGGGCCGAGTGTTTGTGTGTGTGGTGGTGGGGTGGTGGTGTGGTGGGGTGTGGTGGTGGGGTGGGGGTGGGGGGGGGGGGGGGAGAGGTTAGAGAGTTAAAGGAGAGTGTAGTGCGGCGCTGGGGGGGGGGGGGGGCGGCTGCGGACGGTCAGGGACTTTAGTTGGGGGGGGGGGGGGCGGGTGGAGGGGGAAGGGAGTGGGGGGGGGGGACCCTCTCGCGGGGTGGGGGGGTGGTGTGTGGGTGTGGGGGGGCGGGGGGGGGGGGGCTGGCGGTGGGCGGCGGGATGGGTAAGGAGGGGAGGGAGGCAGCGGTTTTCGCACTGGGTGGGTGGGGGGGGGGTGGGGGGGGGGGAGAGGAGGGCAGGGGGGGGGGGTGGTGGTGGGGGGGGGAGGGAAGGGAGGTAGGGGGGGGGGGGGGGCGGGGGGGGGGGGGAGGGGAGGGGGGGGGCGTCCCCCGGTTTGGGCGCGGTGCGGTTCGACTGTGGGCCTGCGGTATATCGTCGGGTCACTGTGTGATATTTCTACGGTGATCTGTCGGTGAACGGCTCTACTAGTGTGCACCTTTGGGCCCCGAGGAAGCGTCCGTGCTTGCGGGCCGTTCACTCAGTTGGCCGCCCTCTACGGCCTTTCGGTGTACTCTTCTCCTTCCCTCGCCCCTCCTCCCTTTCTTTGTTCTCTAACCCATTTCTCTTCTCTACTCTTATTTGTTTCTTCTCCCCATCCCCCTTTCTTCCTCTCCCCGGGATGTGGTCTCTCGGGTTCCGCTCCTCTTTTACTGGTACTCTATTATGGCGTGTTGGGTGGGTTCCCACCCAGACCGCGGGGCCGTCGCACAATCCGGTGTGGAGGGTTCACTTCCCCGCTCCGTGTTGGCCTTCGGCAGGCCGGGGCCCGCCTCCCGGGAGGTTGGGGTTCACCAGCGGTCTTGTTGATGGTGGGCATGGGGGTCTCGTGGTTGGGAGAGGGGGTGGTCCTGTGTTTCCCCACGCCCAGCGTCTGCGGGGAGGAGGGAGTGGAGGGGTAGGGAAAAAGAAGTTCAGTGTATGGGGGTATCAGGGTGGTGTGTGGGGGGGGGGAGAGGTAAGGGAGGGGTTTGTGGTTGTGTGGGGGTGTGTGGTAGTGTTGGCTGGGGTGGTGGGTGGGGGTGGTGCGTGGTGGGCGGGGGTTATATAGGGATGGGTTTGGTGTGTGTGTGTGGGTGGGTGGTGGTGGTGGGGAGGCGAAGGGGGGAGGTAGTGGTATTGGTGGCCCCCGTGGGGGGAGGGTATGGGGGGGGGTTTCCCACCACTCCCGCCATGTCTAGGGGTCGTCGGGGTGGTTGGGTGGGGGGGGGGGGAGTTGGCGGGGGGGGGCTCGGGGGCAGGAGAAGGTGGTGGGGGTGTGGTAGGCGGTGGGGGAGGGTAGGGAGTGGAGGGCGTGTGGGAGTTGGGTGGGGTTGGGGGAGGTCAGGGTGTGCAATGTGTAGGGGTGGGATGGGGGGGAGTTAGGGATGTGGGTGTGTGGTTCAGGGGTGGGGGGGTGGGGGGGGGTGGGGGGGGCTGGGGGAGGGGCATGGGATTGTATGCGTGTGTGTGGTTAGTGTGTATATGTGTGTGTAACGGTACAGAACCCTTCACGGGTACTCTGGCCGTCCAGCAAGGCATACGGGTACACCGTACCCGAAAGCCACGTGACGAACGCACATGATACAGTACCATACCCATGTACTGCTCATCCTGTCAGCTTTTCTGGCATTCGCTGCTCTTCTTTTGGCTGTCTGCCCTTACCTGTGGCTACGATTACACATAGCGCCTGTTCTGTTCTCGCAGTGCTCTGTCCTGTCAGGTTCGCCCCGCCCTAGGCCGCCTGCGACCTGTCTTGCATGGGCATCTTTTCCTAGCCTGCCCTGACCATGTATGGCCTACGTCCTCGATCCTAGCATTCACGTCCTGGCCTTTTGGTCATAGCTTCTAACGCTCTATTCACGAGCAGTAAACTCGCGGCTGGATCAATAGCGCAGCATTGGCTCCATTTGCCACCTCAGCCGTACTTGCTTTAATTAGGGTACTTCACGAGTCTGTCCTGCGGCTCTCCTTGCTTGCTGCATCATCTATTGGTGCTGTCCACCTGCTGTCTTGCTCATCCTGTCGCGCAATTCGATTCGTCGGTGTTATCCCTTGCTTGCCCTGTGGTCCGTGCCTTCGCAGTGCTTATCTCCCTCATCGTATTCTGGACGAACGCGTCATTAACAGTTACGCTTGAGGCATTTTCAGCTCGTTACGCTCGCTAAATTTGCTAGTCCCTGGTGCAGGTGATATTTTGGCTTTCTTAGAGTTGCGAGTAATTCCCCCTCTCTCGCCCACCACTCATCCCTGTCCAGCCTACTTACTTTTGTCGTTGCCTGTGCAGAATGGCCTCCCACAAAATCGCAACCCCGGGCACCAACGCCGCTGCTGAGCAGCCTACGACGTCAGTGGTCGACACCAATCCTGAAGGGATTGCGTCGTCCGACACTGAGCCCGACACTGAGCTCAATGCGACGCAGGACGAGTCCGCCTCTGCCGACGCGCGGCCCTCTGTTTCAGTGGGCACGCTGCAACCTCTGGTCGCAGGCTTCACTGGTCTGGCCGCATCCTCGGATGCGCCGATCGCGACCCCACCTCTGGGCGCTGGCGTTGCCCCTCCGACGACGACGATGGCCGGGCCTAGCCTCGAAGTGGCCAGTGCGACGTATCAAGCTAGCGCAGAGCGCAAGCGCCATGAGCACATGGCAGGTCATCTGATCGCGGCTGAGCAGATTGGCCACCTCCGCCCACCTCCCCCAAAATTTGCCCAATTTATTCCCCCGGAATCCCCCTGAATTTCCCCCCAAATTCATCAGAATCCCCAAATTTGCCCAATTTATTCCCCGAAAATTCTTACTCCAGAATTCTTACCCCAGAATTCTACCCGAATTGTAGTATAATTCTTACCCCAGAATTCTACCCGGATTCTAGTATAATTATTCCCCCATAATTCTACACGGATTCTTGTAGAATTCTTACACCGGAATCTACTAGGTAACGAATCTACTAGGGTAATATACTAGGGCTAGTATATTGGGTTAGTACAAATTTGACGGTTTACTACACCATCTAATGGTTTACTACCCCTATCGTATTTACATTTACTACCCCTGTCGTATAAAAAAAATACGACCAAATGCAATAAAAACAACCATGGGGTCGTAATAAATAAATACTAGTCAAAATGGGGTGTAGTAGAATCGAGTTTAATTCATAGTGCCGATCTGAGCTCAACCAGGCCGCCATCGCCAATTCGGCCTTGACCGACCAGTTTGCAGCGGCTGTCGCCGCTAAGGACGCAAACACCTTCGATCTTGAGCGCCGCCTCAACACCAAAGTTGCAGATACTGAAGCGGCGCTGGCCAACCATTGCACTGCTGAGGAGCGCCAAGAGCTCGTTGAGAGCCACTACTGCCTCGGCAGGGATTTAGCCAAGAGTCGCCAAGACTTGTGCGCCCTCCAGGCCGCGCACGATCTGGCTGTGTCGGACTCCAAGACCGCTTCGAAGACGCTGCGCACTGCGCTCGAGGCCACCGAGAGAGATCTGTCGCGGTCTCAAACAGGTGAGCACAGTCTTACGCCCAATGGGTATAGAACAAACCTGCCTTTCACGGTTTGCAATCCATTTGCACATATCGAGGACATACCTTCCCGCTCAGATGTTCCTCGCGCTGTTTTGCCCGTCAATCGCACACTGTTTCCCCCCCAACCGACGGCATTGACTAACTCCCCACGCTCCCCCCCCCATGCTGAGGTCGCCCCCCTTCGTGCGTGCAGAGTGCGCTCGCCTGACTGAGGTCGTCGCGCAGCTCACACGCGAGAACATCGACTTCGGCAAGCGCCCAGTCGCTGCTCCAGCTACTCCCTCTGCTCCCGCCCTCACCCAAGCTGACGTCATGGCCATTGTCGCGGCGCATCTCGCTACTTTGCCTCGCAACGAGACGGGTCGCGAGCCCATGGACACAGAGGGTGACCCCCGCGGTTCCACCAGCGACGCCCTCTTCCAAGGGATCGGGAACGGCAGGACTGTCGGGCGCAAGCATACGCTGCCTCAGTCCGCCCGTCACGACGACCCCGCCCCTCTTGAGCCCATCTCTGCGCGCAAGCTGGCGCTGATGCGTGCCCGCCAGGCGAAAGCGGCGCCGTCGTATGCCAAGGCGGCAAAGACGGATGGTCTGCTGTACTACCACTCAGCGGACCACCCTATCGCTCCCTATGCCGACGCTAAGTTGGCGGCTCACTTAACCGAGTACGCTGACGGGCTCCTCTTGGCCAGCGACCCCGAGGACTTGCGTGAGGCGCAGCAGCCGATCGACGATATTCGCGATCACATGACCCGTCTGTTCATTGCCAACAAGATGCGCAAGAAGAACAACTGGATGCTCGAGATGCCTTCGAGCATCGAGGACATCGTCAACAGGGATGCCGCCCTCAAGGGCGCAAAGCTGCTGCCCCACTACCCTGCGGCCGAAGCCAATGACGACAGACTCGACGAGAAGTTGCCTCGTGCACCTGACAGGCAGGTGCGGGTTGTGGGTGATTCAGGGTTGTTTAATCAGATAGCTGTCGCTTAGGTCGCCCCGACGTTCACTCCAGAACCGTTTCAGATCCCCGACGTCTATGCACCCTCGGGTTATCTCACGGGCAAAATGCAACGAGGTTCGATCCCGGGGGGGGGCACTACCCTTTCCCTGCCGACAGTCTCACCCGGATCTCCTGTACCCCCCGACGACCCCGTTTCGGTCTCCGACTACTTCTCGTCGGACGACGACATCGCCGATCCCCCAGGGTCATCCCGCCAGGCGCCGCCTGTCAAACCCACCGCTGATCGCGCTCCTCGGGCTACTCAGCCCGAGCCCCCAACGTCGCCCGCGATGCCTTCGACAGAGCCCCCGGCTCCTGTTCGACCTTGTGCGAAGCGCGCAGTTAAACTGCCTGCGGACACCCCTTCGCCGACGCGACAGGCTCGCGCGGACACGCCAATGACTCCAGAAGCCCCACCATGTTGGCCCGGTTCGCTCCCGCCGCTCGCCCCTCCTCCCGCTGATCGCGCCCCTCATCACGCTGATCGCGATCATGGGTTCGCAAAGCGTATTACTGAGATGAGAAAGGAATTGCGTCTCATTGACCACAAACTGTCGGACAAGTGTTCTAAGGCTAAGTTGCGACGATGGATCTTCAGTGTAGTCACGATCCTCGAGCTCGAGTTTGCCGACAGATACAGTGGGCCGTTCGAACGAATTGTTCCACATCTGTCGGGCGCATTCACTGGCCAACTCCGCATCACTTTCAACGAAGCATGGGCGGGCAGCGAGTTGGACGGGTTGGATTTCATGGGGATCGTGGCATGGGCGGAATCGCTCCTCATGCCCGAACTATTATCGGAATCACACGTCGCTCTCACCAGACTACACGAAGGTGGCTTGCGCCAAGATACTCGATCCTTGCAGAATTATTACCACGTCATCAAGTCTGAATTTTGCAAAGTCCCTGATCTCACCGATCGCGAGAAGTTAAACTTCTTTTGCACAGGACTCTCCGACGATCTCCGCGCCGGAGCACACTCTAGGCGCGTTTTTCGAAACAATGGAGGACTTGTTCCGCTATCTGCAATTGGACGAGGCGAGAAAAGTCGTCGCGGCTCGTGGCAAGTCCTTGACAGACAAGCACGATCGCCATCAGAGGGGAGGTTACGCTAATCATAAGTCGAAGTATCCGTTCAAGAGGCCCGCGGATACTAAATACCCGGGTAAGGACCTTACATTCAATCGCGTCCAATTTACCAAATCCCCCCCCTCCGATTCTGACACTGATTCTTTCTCTTCGCAGGGCCTAAAGACCACCGACGAAGGCGGGGAGATGAACTCTCGCCCAGCCAAGAGCCCCAAACTGGAGGTCAACGGTAGTCGCAACCCGGCCGCCGAGGTGGTGGAGGACGTAGTGCGACGCAACCGCTGCACATCGCCAAGCTGGGTGGATTGCCAAGGTCGCAGGTCCTCAGTTTGCAAGGTGCTGATCGCACGTTCGGGAGAGGCTCTATTAGCCGCGGCGCAGGCCGTGGTGGTCGAGGAGGATATATACAGACAAGGTGCTGGTCGGGGCCGTTCACAGCCCGTCGGGCCGCGAACCCCTGACCTTTCGGGTCAAGACTGACCCTCAGAATGCTATGCACATGAACAACTCGGTCAGCGTCGGGCAAACCATCTGGCTGCAAAACGGAGCTCGCTGCTTCTTCTGTTTTCGCTACATGAAGACGTGTGCGCAGTCGCTGAATGCTGACCGACGCTGCCGCACACGGGACTTGCCCAACTGGCCGGCCCTCAAAGAGACGACATGTCCCGACTGGGCCCTTGACGGCAACGGTCCCATCCCGATTTGGGAGTAGGAATCGGACGGTCAGGTCTAGACGAGCCTAGATCGTGTAATTGGTGACGATAAAGTAGTAGTAGTCGAGCCACTGGAGCTCTTGTTGCAAGTTCAGGAGGAACTATTTTCTAACTTGGGCTTAACCCCATTTATTGATGTAACATCTACTAATGCCCTTTCGTCCCCTTGTCTCTTGACGTTCTCTACGGAGTTTGGCATGCGAGTCTCCACCGCCAACGAGTTCATATACGCGCACCCCATTCCGTAAGACGTCGTGTTGGTGTTGGAACACTATTGGGAATGCAAAAATGGTGTTCCCTTCGACACATCCGGAATGTTCATCCTCCCGAAAAATGCAAGTAACGATAAACATGTCTCCAGTCTCCTTCAGGGTATGGAGTTATTTAAGGAGTATCAATCGTACGACCACCATACGAAACCCCGCCCCAAGGGATCACCTTCGAATAAGGTCGCCATCCAAGTATGGTATGACCCTCCCGACTCCGAACGGGCCATCCAAATCAATAAGGATTGGCACGCGATCAACGACGCGACCAAGGCAGTATACTTTGGCCCCGCACCAAAGGAGCATATCCCCAGTCCGGTTGAAACCCGTCGAAAACAACACTGGTGGTCGGAGGCATTGGATCCCAAAGTTCGCGAGAAACAAATCGCTGCCAGATGGTCAACGAAGTGCATCCGTCGCAATCACGCACAACGAAACACGAATTCTTCCCCAGTGCTCACTACGCGAGCCAATCGGGTATACAAAGTCAACTCCGCGACAGCCCCCAATATGCTTTTCAACGCCCGATCTGGCGCAAAGCAATTGCTCACATTGGCAGATTCGGGCGCGACGGGTTGCCTTATGGAAAAGCAAACGGCTGATGATCTCGGTTTGCACATCCGCCCTTGGGAAAACGAACGCGACGGATTCACTTGCGCTAACAAAGGGATTATCAAAATCCGAGGGACGGCCACGCTCCCTATCTACATACAACGATATGTTGGCAAAGTGTTTGTCCATGTCGTCGACAAACTTCCTGGAGGATTAGACCTAATCCTCGGATCCGACTGGATGCGCGACGAAAGGGCCGTCCTCGACTACGATCGCATGTCCATGTCGCTCAAACGGTACGGCTGCTGTATAACCCCTATTAACAGGCAGCGGGACGAAACGGCTCATTCCTTCTTCACCATGGCACTATCGGGCAAGTCAACTGATGACCCGGTCATTACGGGTCGCAAAGCAGCAAAGCTTTTGAAGGCTGGCGCTAACCACGTCATACATGGTCAACGTCCGCGAATCGCGGGCGGACTTACCGGCGTCAAATGTCACAGCCGATGAAAGAGCAAAATTGCTCACGAAATTATTGCCGTCCGACGGACCGTTACCTGGTCCGCCAGTGGCTAGCATGGATTTCGAAAATTGGATCCACGACAACATCCTTGACCACGACGATAAACGCTAATCTCGGCCAGCACATCTGATTTGGCCCCTTATATGGAAGGAAAATCGCAAAGTCATTCAACAAATTTTGCCGATGGGGACTCCTAACCATCGAGTCATACCTCACGTCATCAAAACGCAAGACAATCTTACGCCAGTATCGCAGAAAAGAATAAGGAGAAAAGAAAATAGAATTAGAATAGAAGAAATGTATTAAAGAAATCGTCGCATGTTAGTCAGCCAAGACTTTGCTATGTGAAGCTCAAGAATTACGTCTCCGACCTTTACAAACAAAGGCTTCATGTGCCCGAGCTCGTCCCGTAAGGGCGCCAATTATGATAATGCGAAACAAGTGGAACGTTCGGAACCGTGTGTTCGATTGGCGAGACTAAACAACATTATCGGAATTAATTTGTAAAAATTAGGTTTATCCCTTCCCCGGTTTTGTATATTGACGAGTGAGACATTGGACGTTTAGGTGAGCTACTTTTTTTTTAGATTCCTTAGACCCTCACGTCTGGTTATGACCAAATACGTATATCGGACGAGGACGCGCCGAAGACTGCGTTCACTACCCCGATGGGGCAGTTCGAATTTAAAGTCCTTGGGATGGGGTTGGCGAACGCGCCGGCCACGTTCCGAGCAGTCATGAACCAGATATTCGCCCCCTACTTACACAAATTCGTCGTAGTCTACTTGGACGATATCTTGGGTTACGGACGCACTTCGGCGGAACACTTGGCCAACTTGGCCACGGTCCTCCAGGTCCTCCAGGACAACGAATTCTACGCGAAGCTCTCTGTCAGCATGAATTGCGGTGCTCTCACGCGTTTTATGACTTGGTGACTACTTATGTACTTCCTTAGAACTATCGGTCCTGACAGTACTATGTCAGCTTACTGTTGACTGCGTCATCGGTTCTTCTGACACGCGCTGTCTAACCGATTTGGGAGTAGGAATCGGATGGTCAGGTCTAGACACGCCTCTAGATCGTTGAATTGGTGACGATAATCTAGTAGAGAGTATGTTATTGATTAAAGTAGTTAAATGGTTAAAGTATAGTAAGTAGTAGTTAGTCCGAGCACTGGAGCTGATTTGTTGCAAGTTCAGGAGGAAACTATTTTCTAACTTGGGCGTAACTTAAACCCCCATTTTAGTGTTGTAACATCTACTAAGCCCTTTCGTCCCTTGTCTCTTGACATGTATTTTATCTACGGATGTTTGGATACATGCGAAGTCTCCACCGGCCAACGAGTTTTCATAATATACGCGCACCCCATTCCGTTTTATGCGTTAAGAGCGTTCGTGTGAGGTGTTGCTGAACATTTTTTTATCTTTGGAGGAATGCAAAAATGGTGCTCCCTTCGACACATCCGAATGTTAATCCTCCCGAAAAAAAAATGCAAAATAAAGAAAGAGTAATCGATTAACATAAACATGTCCATCCAGTCTACTTCAGGGTTATGGAGTTTAGGTTATTTAAGGAGTATCAATCGTACGACCACCATACGAACCCCAGCCCCAAGGGATCACCTTCGAATAAGGTCGCCATCCAAGTATGGTATGACCCTCCCGACTCCGAAAGGGCCATCCAAATCAATAAGGATTGGCACGCGATCAACGACGCGACCAAGGCAGTATACTTTGGCCCCGCACCAAAGGAGCATATCCCCAGTCCGGTTGAAACCCGTCGAAAACAACACTGGTGGTCGGAGGCATTGGATCCAAAGTGCGCTGAGAAGAAACAATAGAGAGGAAACAGAAGAAAAGAAGAAAAGAAAGAATGAAACAAATCTGCCAGATGGTCAAAGACACTTGAGTGAATCCGTCGCTATATCAACGCAAAACGAAACTCTACGGTATATTCTTCCATGTTGCTCACTACTTGCGAGCCAATTCGGGTCGATGTATACGAAAGTCAACTCCGCGACATCGCTCTTTTCAAATATGCTTTTCAACGCCCGATCTGCGCGCAAGCAAAGCAATTGCTCACATTGGCCAGAAGAGATTTCGGCGCTGGACGGGTTTTTTGCTTATGGAAAAAAAAGGCAATTTCGGCCTGATGCCTTTGATGTGATCCTCGGTTGAACATCCGCATGGAGAGGAGAAAACGAACGCGGACGGATTCACTTGCGCTAACAACGGATGATCAAATACTGATGGGAACGGCCCCAAACGCTCCCTATCTACATACAACGATTTATGTGGCAAAGTGTTTGTCCATGTAGTCGACAACTTCCGGAGGATGATCCTAAATCCTCGGATTTTTTTCCGACTGGGTGATGCGCGACGAAAAAAGGGCCGGTCATCGACTAACTCCTCTGATCGCAGGTTCCATGTTTCGGCTCCTCAACACGGTACGGCCTGGTATAACATAATACCCTTATCAACAGGCCCAGCGGGACGAAACCGAACGACTGGAAACGGCTCTCATGTCCTTCTTCACCATGGCACTATCGGGCAATGTCAAACTTGATGACCCGGTCATTACGGGTCGCAAAGCAGCCAGCAAAACGCTTCTTGAAGGCTGGCGGCTAACCAGCGTCATACATGTTTCAACGCCGCGAAAATCGAGGGCGGATTCTTACCGGAGTCAAATGGTCACAGCCGATTGAATTTAAAGATTGTGTAAAGAGCAAAATTGCTCACGAAACGAAATTATTGCCGTCCGACGGACGGTTTTACCTGGCTCCGCCAGTGGGCTACAATGGGATTTCGAAAAATTGGATCCACGACAACCATTTCTGACCACGCGATTATTTTTTAAAAACGTTAATTAAGTTAATTTTTAATTTTTTTTTTTTTAAAAACGTTTTGTAATTTTAAATCGCTAATGCATGTGCTACTTGCATGGGGCCATGGAGTTGATAATGTTGATTGCGCCTCGGCATGCCTTGAGTAATGGGAAATATCGCAATGAGTATGGTCATGATTCAAACTAAGTTGTGCCTGTGATGATGGATGTGGGGGGGGACTCCTAATCCACATTCGAATGTTCGATTTTTAGCCTCACGTCCTGTACCAAAGACTGCCAAGACTAGAGTTGGATCTTTCATTAAGGCCCCGTGTTATCGAGAAGAAATCGTCGCTAAAAAAAGATAGGAGAAAGTCGTAGCCATGAGTCCAGCCAAGCCTTTGCTATATCCGGAAGAGAAAAGAAATACCTTGACCAGCGTCTTCCGAACCCTTTTATACAAACCAAGGCTTCATGTCCCGACCGATCGTCCCGTTACGTTTTTTTGATGCGGCTGGGGTTCCAATTATGATCCCTTAGCGAAAAACCAGGGTGGAACGGTACCGTGTTGTTTGGCGATTGGCGAGCAGCCGAAACAAAACATACCTGATTTTTTTTAAAATAGGTTTATCCCCCTCCCCGTATGACGAGCCCATTGACCGTCTAGGTGCGAGCTACTTTTTTTTTTAGTTCCTTAGACCTCACGTTGGTTAGACCAAAACGTATACCTGACGGAGGGGACGCGCCGACGAAGACTCGCGTTCACCTAACCGATGTGGGTGGCAAGGTAGAATTAAAGTCCTTGGAATGGGTCGGTGGTGCGAACTGCGCCGGCCCACTGTTCCCGAGCAGATATCATGAACCAGGTATTCGCTCAGTCCCCCCTACTTACACAAATTACGTCGTGAGTGTATTGGACGATTTATATCTTGGGTTACGACGACTTCGCGGAACACTTTGGCCAACTTTTGGCCCAACTGTCCTTCCAGCGTCCTCCAGGGAATAAAGAATCTACGCGAAGCTCTTGTCACATGTCAATGAATTGCGTTCTGTTGCCTCTCACGATTGCTACTGACTTGCGCTGATCTACCACCTCTATGTACTCATCTAGAAACTATCGGTCCTGACAGTAGTTACTATGTCAGCTTACTGTTGGACTGCGTAGATCGCGGATTTCTTTTTCAGGACAACACTTTGCGCTTGTCTACACTGTTACCCTGATCAGGTCCCAGGCTACCAGCTCCCCCATTCCTCCGTTCGCAGCTGTCCACTTTATGTTTCACTATCTTTTGTAAATATATTTATTCTGTTTTTCCCCCGCATTTATAGATTGGTCGCTGCTGCACACACTAAGTCCACTATCGGTTGGGATGTGTTATCAAAGTGATAGGTTTAATACTGGTCCCTCTATCTTTCACTATACCACTGCTTTTGCGATGAACTGCTTGCAACTCCGGCAGAGAGAGCCTCCGACTAATTTTGAGAAAAAAACTCCACGTACCAAGAGAATGGAGGCATTTCTTGGACGCGCCGCGGGCATATGCACGAGTGCTCGGGTCATATCAGCAATGGCCCGAATCTGCGACCGCTGTCCACTTCCTAAGGAGGGAACCCGGGGTCTCTTGATGATTGGATGACGAGTCCCTCGTGTCTTCACCATCACTCATGCCCTCTGCTAACGGTCCATGGTGTCATTTAGTACCTTACGCCCACTCGTGCGAAAGGAAAACAGTTAACCATCCAGCCTCAAGTAAACACCCGGAACCTGGAACAATAGCCCATAGTACAACCCCCCATTTCCCCCCCCCAATCAATCCTCACCTTTACGGCCTCCTTCTCTACTGATCCGACGTTCTTCTCTCCATGAGATTGAGACTTCTGAACGTCGGACTCTGCTGTGTCTTCCACTCAGATTATCAGTACGCTCCCAATGGGCGCCTCCCTTCTACATCCTGATGCCCGTTTGGACTACGGGACTATAAGAACTTGCTCACCGTCATCCGCGTTGTCATCGGAAGATTTTGGCTATGCTGAGACTCTTTGATTGTGATGGTGATGATATGATTTGCAGAGGGCTATGAGTGGCGCCTTCGGTGGAATAAGTCACTCCTTTCCACTTGCTACTCGAGGTGTTCAATTATACCGTCTCTCCTGTGTATGCGCCTCTTCGGGCACCCTGCTCGATTGCGCTCTTCCCCGGGATTTTAGTTGTGTGTTTAAGCTGATTTCCAGTCTCTGCGCCATTCGCCAAGGAGCCACCCTCCACCCCCCCCCCGCCTCGCACTGGGATCTCCCCTGCCTCCCCTGTGGAGGATCTGATGTGGAATGGAGGCCAGATCACTCTCCTTGGTTCCTCCCGCCCATATGTGCCTCTTCGCTGTCTGCGGGACTCTGTGGCAGTCATCGATCCTGTGGCCACGATGGCGGACCCATCTCTGCGGCATCACTGCGGGAATGCCGTCTTATCGCCATACGATCTCAACCATGCTGGGGAACGGGAAATCCTTGGACGCACTCTGTACGGGTAGGCTGGATATCGAATTAGGACTGCCACTCAGGCTTTTTATGGTTGATAGCAAAGGCGGTCGCCCTAGGCCTAGGCGTGTCTTTTGTGATGCTTATTCTGAACTAGGTTTCTAGAGTGTCAGGCTTCTTCTATTTTTTTCTGGGAGCTCTGTCTTTATTTTATGCCTGTTCTATGTTTATGCCAGGGATTTAACAATTATTATTCATCAATTATTTATGTATTTCAGGGAAATTTTAACTACCCTCCTGCTTAAATGGTAGTTTTGTCCGTTCGTTGTGTGGACCTCTGGAGGGCGCTTGGGCCGTAGGAACAGGTGACCTGAGATGGTTACTAGTTTGTTAAGGTGCCACCTCCTTTCGTCCTTTGGTTCCTTGCCGTTCCTGATTTTTCGAGGCATCATGGGCGTGTTGTTGCAGCCGCGTTCCCTTAGATCGTATAGGAACTTAGATGACCAGCTGTGCTTATGACGCTGGGTCTGCTGCTGAGTATTTTCTGGCGACTTGGGAGTCTTAGCTCCTCGGTTGTTGCTCCTCCTCTGCTGCTGCTTGGTTGGTACGCCCTTCGAGCATTCTAATGGTGTGATCGACGTCCTCAAGTTTGTTCGATCCTGCACTTGTTGGGTTTGTTTTTTCAGGTGCGTACATACCCCTCGCCAAGAGTCCATTGATCTTATCCATGATGCTTGCCAACATGTAGGAAATGCCCATTAGTAAAGTGTATTGTTGTCATTGTTGTATAGGGAATTTTGCTTCACCTCGTGGTATCTTTTTGCATACCGGAGTGGCAATGGCAGCATAGTTCCGCTGCCCTTGCCCTCGATGTGTCATCTCTTTGCTCTGAAGGAGTATCATATTAGCTTCGTGGGTCCCATGGGACACCACTCAGAGCACGGTTTTGACGCTTTCTTTCGTCGTGAGGCGCGTTGTTCGGGCGCCATGTGCACTGACCTGCGCAGTGAGGGTTTCCGCTAGACTCAGCGTTCACGCCATGGGCATTATAGTTCAAGGTGTGTCGTGCTGGGGCTGAGTCTGCCCGGTCTTGCGAAAAAACGCTGCGGATTAATTAAGTATGGTTGCGCTTCCTGATATTATAATACAACCAGCAACCTGTTGATGTCACGGATGGGTCATGTCTAGGCAGGAATAATAGGCAAGCTAGAATATTCAAACCATTAGCTGGGTAGTTCCTTTTCCCCTCAGGTCGGATTCGTGTCGTGTGATCTTTGTTGCGTGGTTGTTTCATGTGGTGCTGTCTATGTGTGTGTTGTGTGTTGGTGTGTGCCCGGATGGTTTGTGTGTGTGTTTGTGTGTTTTGGGTAGTGTGCTGTTTGTCTCGTGTGTTTTCTGTGTGTGTTTAGGTGTGTCGCTCTCCAGCTCTTCCTGCTAATGTGCCCCCCCCATTTCTGTTGCGCCGCATGGCCTTTGTGTGTGCCTTCTGGTGTGTGCCTCTCTCCGCTCCTTCACCGTTTGGGCCTGCTGAACCTGGCCCTTCTAGTGTCACACTTATCCAAAGCAATTGGTCTTCCTTGGCAGGCTCAAATTGATGGGTTTTTGCTATTGCAGAAAGTAGCCAAGGTTAAAGTTAAGGCCATTTTCCTATCTCCTGCACCCTCTAGGTCTCCAATATGTGTGTAGTCCGAGCCTTTGTCTGAGGGTTTGTTCTGGATTGGTGGGATTCTGGGAGCTGGGAATGTCCATCACAGGTGGGGGATAGATCTTGTTTTACAAACTGTGTTTGGATGTTCCACTGGAAATCTGCCATCAGTTCGATCTTGGTGATGATGGTGTCTGTGTGTGGGGGTCAAACGGGCAGTAGTAAAAACAGAGTTAGGGTAAAAGGTATACATTGAGTTTATGTAGTGATTGGTTACCGACACCAAATCATTCTAAATAATGTTCTCTACATACCTCACTGTCCGGTGAACCTCCTGTCAGTAAATGCTGTGGCTCATTCTCTCCACTGCAAGATTTCTTTTGATAGTATTAGTTGCACTGCCACTCAGGGCTCTTCTATTCTCTGGTCCTTCCCTGCCTCCAGTGATGGTGTTGACAAGTTTGCATGTAGGCCTTGTTACACCACCAGTGGCTGTTCGTTTGGTGCTGACAATTACCCAGCTTTTGCACTTGATGTTGATGAGGACGGTGGAGTTGTTATCCCTACCACTCCTGAATGGCTGTGGCATAGGCGGCTGGGTCACCCCGGCTATGATGCCATGCACAGACTTGTCAAGAAGGGTATGGTTAAAAAACTTACCCCTCTCACTCAACCAGGTCCAAAAACTGGCTAAGATCCCTTGTGATGCTTGTCAAAAGGCTAAGGGCAAACGTCTCCCTTTTCCTAAAGCAAGCACTACTCCGACCAATGCACCTCTCCAACGCCTTCACTTGGACATCATGGGGCCAGTTCATATTAGAGGTCTGCGTGGGGAGTTTTATATTCTGTGCCTCACAGACCAACACTCTGGCTATGCTGAAGTGTTGTGCTTGAGGACCAGGGATGAAGCTCCCTAAGCAGTTCAGACTATCATCCTCAGATGGATGAATCAGCTGCACGGGTTTGCCTTTAAGTGCCTGAGGTCTGACAGGGCTAAGGAGTTTATAGTAAAGTGGTTTGAGGATTGGCTGATATCGGTTGGGTGTCAGCTGTACTACTAGGACACGAGTGCCTTATAAGCATCTGATCAGATACCAATAAGGCACTCGTGTCTTAGTACTTTACTTTGACATTATTACCTGACTCGGGAGGAAAACGGGGGGCTTCGATCCTCCCCTGAAGGTCTCAGTGGTGCGGGTCTGATCTGTACTAACTCGCCCCCAATCGTAAGACCATAGCCGATAGCTTGGCTGTGGATTTTTGGAACCTCTGGGTAATCTGTTCTCCTCTCGGGACATGCATTATTGTCAGCGTAAACTACTAGGACACGAGTGCCTTATTGGTATCTGATCAGATTATTGGAATCTGATCAGATTATTGGAATCTGATCAGATTATTGGAAACTGATCAGATTATTGGAAACTGATCAGATTATTGGAAACTGATCAGATTATTGGAAACTGATCAGATTATTGGAAACTGATTATCTGATCAGATTATTGGAAACTGATCAGATTATTGGAATCTGATCAGATACCAATAAGGCACTCGTGTCCTAGTAGTTTACGCTGACATTGGGGCAGTGCATGAGTTATCTTTGGCATACACTGCACAGCAGAATGCAACTGTGGAGAGGTACAATGGGGTCTTACAGTCTATAGCTAGGGGCATCCACCTGGAGTCTAAGCTAACTAAGTCCTTCTGGCCCTATGCCTTCCTAGCTGCGTGTTACCTTCGTAATCGCTTGCCCAATCAGGGAGATAAGACTCCTCATGAGCTTTTCTTTGGGGTTCAGCCTGATGTGTCGATGTTGCGCGTGTTCGGATGCCCTTGCTACGTTACGTTAGTCAATGGGAAGAAGCGCAACAAGCTGGACGAAAGGGCGTTATCTGGTAGACTGGTTGGGTATTCCCTGGTGAGTAAGGGTTATTTTGTTTGGGTTCCTAAGTTGCGCCAGGTAGTAGAGAGTCGTGATGTACTCTTCTATGAGCAGTTTGATCATAACTGTATTCCTGGGCTATCTCCCTATGACGGGTCGCCGTATGTCTCTCGCATCCCTGCCGCTATCAACGGACATATGCCTGTGCCTACGGTTAATTCCCTTGACCTTTGCTAACCCCAATTGTCGACCGCTTGCCCTGATCATGGGATGACCTTGCGTCCCAGGTCAGGGGCTGATGGTGCTGTATTGTGTGTGAAGGCACTGGGCGGGCGAGATTCTGCAGTTCTTTCAGATAAAATCTTAGCCGAATCGCAGGGGGTCGCCAGGCCCTCCTCTGCGCCACATTTCGTCGGTGAAGATTTAGGATTACGACAGCCTTCGATCATAGTGGTACCTGGATCAGGTCCATTGACTAATAGTCGCCAACCTCCGACCACCTCGGATGGCTCGCGGGTGTCGTTCATTCAGACGCCTCCTGTCGTCCCTGGTGGATTACTCGGGTCAAGCCCATGTGATGATGTAGCCGTTGCCGATAGTGCAAGTGATGATCTGGAACACTGGTCCGGTTCCGATACTGTGTATGGCTAAGGTGTTCCGGTCGACCCAGGCTTCGTTGATATAGAGGCAAATAAGGCCGGCCCTGTTCAACTGGGGGCTATACTACCGGTTACTGCTGATACTGCTGATATCCCCGCTGCTCATGTACAAGTACACTGCTTGTACGTGGGAGCATACATTTCCACTTCCACTGAACTGACCTTCAAAGCTGCCATGCTTCCCACCAACCCTGACAGGGATCAATGGCTCCTTGCCATGAAGGATGAGATGGCGTCCCTACATGCCCATGGCACTTGGGCGCTCACTCCACTGCCTCCTAAACAGAGGGTCCTGTCTGGCAGGTGGTTATTTGTGAAGAAGGTTGGGGTTGATGGTTCTATTCGCTTCAAGGCACGTTTTGTGGTTCGTGGTTTTCTGCAGCGTCCTGGGTTGGATTTTCATAATGTGTATGCCCCCGTTTCTTCTAAAGCAGGTCTGAGGGTGCTCCTGGCTGCCATCACTCATAGGAAGATGTTTGTTCGGCAGCTGGACATCAAGACTGCATTTCTGAATGCTCCCCTTGAATCTGGTCTGGACCTGTACTGCCACCAGCCTGAGGGCTTTAAGGTACTTGGTCCTAACGGTGTTCCCCTTGTGTGCAAGCTGATCAAGTCCCTTTAATGGTTTGAAACAGGCGCCCAGGGCTTGGAGTATGGATGTCAAGCGGGTTTTGGTTGCACATGGTTTTATTATGTGCAAGGCGGAACCTGCTCTGTATTTTAGGAGGGATTCTAATGGTGGGTGGAGCTATGTCCTAACCTATGTTGATGATTTTATCTGTGCTTTTAGTGAGCTGGATAGGTATGTTTTGCTGATCAAGGCTATGGAGAAAGCTGGCTGGGAGGTCAAAGAGATGGGTGTGCCGGTTCAGTTCCTCTCCTTGGACATGGCTTGTACACTTGACTCTGACGGCAGGCGTGTTCAGATCAACCTCTCCCAGCACTCCTACATTGTTGATCTGGTGGAGCAGTTCGGTCTGACTGCTGCTGCCTAGCCCAGGTTTGGTGCCCCCATGGACAAGTCCACCGTCACTGACCCACCTGGAGAACCCCTGTCCTCTAATAGCCAGTACCTCTCTCTTGTTGGTGCTTTGCTATACCTGGCTACTTGCACCAGGCCTGATATTGCCTTTGCTGTGAGCTACCTGTCCAGATTTTCTGCTCACCCTACCGTCCCCCTGTGGGGGGCAGCCAAGCGTTTGCTTTTGTATTTGAGGTCACATTCCCACCTGGGACTCACTTACACACACAGCCCTGATTTCTCTTTTACTGTCTTTAGTGACTCATCCTTTGCTGATGATGGGTCTGACAGGAGATCTCAGACTGGCTTTGCTGTCCTGGCTGGAGGGTGCATAGTGAACTGGATGAGCAAGAGGCAGCCTACAGTTGCCATTAGCTCTTGTGAGGCTGAGTATCAGGCCCTGTCTCAGGCTGCCAGGGAGGTGCAATGGTTGAAGAAGTTGAGGGTGGATCTGGGTCTGCCTTGTGATTTAGTTACCATTCAGGGTGACAACATAGGGTCTCTGAGATGGGCCAATGACTGGCAGCTCCTCCCTCGCAGCAAGCACATTGATGTTATTCATCACCACATCAAGGAGCTGGTGGAGGACGGTTCACTAGATGTTGCCTATGTTAACACCAAGGACAACTGTGCTGACCCCTTCACCAAGCCCCTTGATCCTGCTGTGTTCTGGAGGTTTATGCGGATGCTTGGGAATGACCGCTTCTTCTTAGGGTATATAATTTTTTTTTTTGGTTACATCGGTTTCTTTGGTTATCATTGTATGGCATTAGGTTCCTATTCCCGGATCGGGTTTTCTATACCGTTGTTACCCATCTTTGATATTCGGTTTTCATCCTTTTCTAACTTGGCCAATTTTGGTTTTTGCCGTGTTTCATTCCTTCCTATAAACCTTTGGGTTTCCATTTGAAGTTCTCTCGAATTTTCGGAGTTCTTTGATTTTTTTTTTTGTCAATCTGTTACATATAGTTCTATGTCACCAGTGCCATAGGTGGAGAAGTAGTATTGTATGTCACCTGTGTCATAGGTGGAGTGTCAGCATGAATTGCGGTGCTCTCACGCGTTTTATGACTTGGTGACTACTTATGTACTTCCTTAGAACTATCGGTCCTGACAGTACTATGTCAGCTTACTGTTGACTGCGTCATCGGTTCTTCTGACACGCGCTGTCTAACCTGTACCCTGATCAGGTTCCAGGCTACCGCCCCCCTTTCCTCCGCTGGTGTCCCTTTATGGTTCCACTATCTTTTGTAATATTTATTCTCGTCTCCGCATTTATAGATTGGCGTGCTGCACACACTAAGTCCACTCTCCGGAGTGTTATCCAAGCTGATACTCTCCAAATGTTCATTCAACAAGACAGAGGTTAAATTCCTTGGTCATTACATTGGACGCGACGGAATTAAAGTTGATCCGAAAAAGGTTAGCACAGTCCGCGACTGGCCTACTCCGAAAACGGCGAAGCAGATCGGCTCATTCCTCGGTTTGTGCAATTATTTTCGCAAGTTTATCCAAGGATATTCATCCCTCGCCACCCCTCTTCAGACCTTGTCTAACATCAAGGGTGAGCTTGGCCCCTTGTTCAAAAATGAACATCTCGTAGCATTCGAAGGCCTCAAAGAAGCCTTGCTTTCCGCCCCAGTCCTCGCACTTCCGGATTTTAGCAAACCGTTCGAAGTCATTACTGACGCATCCTTACTTGGTACGGGCGCGGTGCTCTTACAAGATAAACACCCCATCGCCTTCGCCAGCAAAAAGTATATCCCAGCGGAGCTGAACTATACAACGACTGAACAAGAAATGTTAGCGATCGTCCACGCGTTGACCGAGTGGCGGTGCTACCTCGAAGGTTCCCACATGACGTTGGTCACCGACCACAATCCGCTTACATACTTCGATACCAAAGCGGTCCTTTCGCGACGCATGGGTCGATGGCAAGAGGACCTCGCGCCCTTTAGCTATACTTGGGAGTATCGCGCTGGTCGCAATAATATGGCTGACCCTGTTAGTCGCAACCCCAACCTCTCCGCCCCCGCCGACGTCGCGGTCGCGCACCAGCTGTTTGTGTTCTCTCTCTTGGTCAGCGAATGCCGTCCTCGTTCAAAGAAACCACGCCCCGTTGCGGACGGTTCCACAGTCATTGATGTCCTACCCCGCCCTCCAACGATCCTGCCCGCACCTTCAGTGCCGGTCAAGGAAACGCGACGACGTAGACGCCCGATGCCCTTGGCGTCGACTCCCTCCTCTCTCTCCATCATGGATCGAATTTTGGCTGGTTACAAAACGGACTCAAACTTCACGCCGGGCTGCAAGCGCCTCCGTGATAAATTTTCCAGAAACGGGTACTGGTTCAAGAAAAACAAGTACGGCCGCGAATTTTTATGCGTCCCACTTGACGCGGCTCTTTGCTTGGAAATTATCCGCGAAGCTCACGATCCGGTTTACATGGGCCATTGCGGTCGCACCAAAACGTTGGAACTGGTCACGCGCACTTTTACTTGGGCCAAAGTCACGGCAGATGTGACTGCCTTCGTCCGTCAGTGCCATAAGTGCCAAACGAACAAACCCGGAAACGCAAAGCCGAACGGTACCATGGTTCCCGTGGAAATTCCAGACAAATTCTAGGAGTGCGTCTCCACGGACCTTATTACGGCGCTTCCACCAACATCGTCGGGCCATGATGCCATCGCTGTGTTCGTCGACAAGCTGTCCAAGATGGTTCATGTTGAACCTTGTCATACGACGATTAACACAGAGGAATTCGCTTCCCTATACCTCAATCGTGTCATCCGATATCATGGTATTCCGAAGAAGCTCCTCAGTGATAGCGACGCGCGATTCACGGGTCATTTCGGCGTGGCTCTACATCATTTAATGGGCACGCGACAAGCGTTTTCGACAGCGTTCCATTCACAAACTGACAGTCAGACAAAGCGCATGAACCGCGTCATCGAGGACATGATTCGCCACTACGTGGGGCCATACCATGACGATTGGGATAAATCTTTGGCATTGGTGGAGTTTGCAATCAACAATTCCTACCAAGAGTCCATTCAGAACACGCCCTTTCGGGCGTACCTTGGCTACGACCCTACGACGCCTCTCAAGGCAGAAGTCGAATCGATATGTCCGGCTGCCAACAATTGGTGGGCTGATCACATTGAACGTCAAGATCAATGCAAGGCATGCATGCAAGCCGCTCAAGATCGGCAGAAAGCCCATTACGATAAACGACGAACGGAGGTTTTCTTCAACCTTGGTGATAAAGTTCTCTTGTCCACCCGCAATATGAAGTTCAAAGCAACGGGTAAACCAAAATTTACACCTCGTTTTGTTGGTCCTTACACGATTACTGAATGCATTGGTCCGCGCGACGAGCAGACTGGAGTCGTCCGGCAGGTCACGGCGTGCCGCTTAGCCTTGCCTAAGATGATGCGCACCCACCCCGTGTTTCACGTGCGGTGGGTTTGATCAAGCATTGGCGCTCTGATGGCGTTGTCCATGTTGGACAACCGCTTGAGTTCGACTCCGACGGCGCTCCTATTTGGAATATCCAATGCATCATGCGCGAAAAGTTGCGTGTCATCGGCACATCCAGCAAACGACGTCTCGAATACTTGGTCCGATGGCAAGACTTCGGAATTGAGCAAGACACTTGGGAACTCGCCAAGGCGGTCAAGAAAAGTGCCCCTCACATCGTCGATGCATGGCAATCCCGTGTTACGCCCGTTATGTCCCGACGTACGTCGAAAAAACGGGCCCATCACCCACCCATCGCACTCGACGCATACGACACGGCGGTCAGATTGCTTTATTTATAAAGCTATCTTTCTCGGAGTACTCAAAAGGGATGTTACATGGTTCTCTTCGAAACCAACTTGTTTCATCAAGTATATTTTGAGCACGGCACATACGACGACAAATGGTATTCACATCCCACCTCTATTGACGATCAGATGCGGGGTCCGCATCTCTTCTGGAGGGGGGGGGGAGTGTAACGGTACAGAACCCTTCACGGGTACTCTGGCCGTCCAGCAAGGCATACGGGTACACCGTACCCGTAAGCCACGTGACGAACGCACATTATATACGCTCAGCTATTTGTATAGCAGTCCAGCTGAATTAGTGGCGTGTTCATATTGCAGGCTGCTGCCTTTCCAGTCTAGTGATCTGTAGAGCTGAAGTGTTGTATTTAAATTGCAGGCGTGGCCAAGGATATGTAGAGCGTCTCCCGCGCTTACAGCCTGTGCCTTGCAGGCACCCCCCTGATGAGATGATCTGTGGACCTGCCAGGCAGCTGCCCAGCCTGGCGCTCAGCTATTTGTATAGCAGTCCAGCTTAATAATCGGCGTGTTCAGATTGCAGGTCGCTGCCTTTCCAGTCTAGTGATCTGTAGAGTTGTTGTACTGTACGAGCCTTATGTATTGGCGAACGGTTTGGGAAACGACCCTTTCACTCGGGGAAGTCGACAGATCGCTAAATGCGTACGAGCGCAGCGGAATGCACGCGGGGTCCGCAATTAGTCATAGTCCTTTAATGACCTGGCACTTCTGACTCTAGCGGTAAGCCCTATACCTGCGTCGCGTGTAGCTCAGAATCCTGAGACATTTCGCCTACATTTCGCCTAGGCGGATTGTCGTCGAAATGTCTCAGACTTCTGAGATATTTCGACGGCATCTCGCCACGCACGGCGGCTTGTGCACGGTAATGAGGCGAAATGTTCGGTCTTCTGAGACTTTTCGCCTGTACTTCGCTTGCAGGGCGGTTTAGGCACGGTGGTCGGAGAGGTCACATTTTCAGGAATATTTTCCAGGAGCATTTCTCAATTACATCAGGATTCGAGAAGATAGATTACATACATAATAAACTAACGTATGCATCCATTAACTTATTGATCTACCTATATATCTATGTAAGCATCCTTACACATGCACATCCGCTACATCCCATATATTTCCTCTATATCCATTAACCATAGATAGACAGCGAGCAAAAGACGACGAGCAGCCAAATTGCTGGCTGGAGCCATGTAGCTAATTATAATTTAATTTAATTAAGTTCAAGTACAAGTATATAGGCAGCCTGCAGGCAGCTATCCATTTGTCTACTCATGAAGACATACGCCCATATATCCACTAAGTAGAAACGTCCAAGCAAAGCTATACATCTTCGCTGCTTCTAGTATATATTTCCATCTTCGGCATTTATAGTTCCTTCGTGGCAGCAATCTTCATCGCAGCTGTAGCATTTCCATCCATCCTCTTGCCCTGCAAGACATGCAGAGCAAGGCAGACGTTAAAGAGCAAAGAGGGGCAGGGATAATGGCAAGGGGCAGGACAACAGTGATGAGCAGAGCAGGGCAAGCGATAGAGAGCACAGAGGGGCAGGGATAATGGCAAGGGGCAAGACGACAGTGATGAACAAGGGAGGGCAGGGTAGGTGTTAGGGAGTAAGGAGGGACATGGATAATGGCAAGAGGAAGGACGACGGTGATGAACAAGGGAGCGCAGGCGTTAGAGAGCGAAGATGGGCAGGGATAATGGCAAGAGGCAGGAGGACAGTGATGAGAAGAGCAGGGCATGCAATAGAGAGCGAAGAGGGGCAGGGACAATGGCAAGGGCCAAGACGACAGTGATGAGCAGAGCAGGGTAGGTGTTAGGGAGTAAGGAGGGGCTGGGATAATGGCAAGGGGCAAGACGACAGTGATGAGCAGAGCAGGTAGGTGTTAAGGAGTAAGGAGGGACAAGGATAATGGCAAGAGGCAAGACAGCAGTGATGAACAAGGCAGGGCATGCAATAGAGAGCAAAGAGAGGCAGGGATAATGGCAAGGGGCAGGAGGACAGTGATGAGAAGAGCAGGGCAGGTGTTAGAGAGCAAAGAGGGGCAGGGATAATGGCAAGGGGCAAGACGACAGTGATGAGCAGAGCAGGGTAGGTGTTAGGGAGTAAGGAGGGGCAGGGATAATGGCAAGGGCAGGAGGACGGTGATGAGCAAGGCAGGGCAGGCGTTAGAAAGCGAAGAGGGGCAGGGATAATGGCAAGGGGCAAAACGACAGTGATGAGCAGAGCAGGGTAGGCGTTAGGGAGTAAGGAGGGACAGGGATAATGGCAAGAGGCAAGACGGCAGTGATGAACAAGGCAGGGCATGCAATAGAGAGCAAAGAGAGGCAGGGATAATGGCAAGGCCCAGGCAACATTGATGAACAAGGGAGGGCAGGTGTTAGAGAGCAAAGAGGGGCAGGGATAATGGCAAGGGGCAAAAGACGACAGTGATGAGCAGAGCAGGGTAAGTGTTAGGGAGTAAGGAGGGGCAGGGATAATAGCAAGGGCAGGATGATGGTGATGAACAAGGGAGCGCAGGCGTTAGAGAGCGAAGAGGGGCAGGGATAATGGCAAGGGGCAGGAGGACAGTGATGAGCAGAGCAGGGCAGGCGTTAGAGAGCACAGAGGGGCAGGGACAATGGCAAGGGGCAAGACGACAGTGATGAGCAGAGCACGGTAGGCGTTAGGAAGTAAGGAGGGGCAGGGATAATGGCAAGAGGCAAGACATCAGTGTTCAACAAGGCAGGGAATGCGATAGAGAGCAAAGAGGGGCAGGGATTATGGCAAGGGGCAAGACGACAGTGATGAACAAGAGAGGGCAGGCGTTACAGAGCAAAGAGGGGCAGGAATAATGGCAAGGGGCAAGACGACAGTGATGAGCAGAGCAGGGTAGGTGTTAGGGAGTAAGGAGGGGCAGGGATAATGGCAAGGGCAGGATGATGGTGATGAACAAGGCAGAGCAGGCGTTAGAAAGCGAAGAGGGACAGGGATAATGGCAAGGGGCAGGAGGACAGTGATGAGCAGAGCAGGGCAGGCGTTAGAGAGCACAGAGGGGCAGGGACAATGGCAAGGGGCAAGACGACAGTGATGAGCAGAGCAGGGTAGGCGTTAGGGAGTAAGGAGGGACAAGGATAATGGCAAGAGGCAAGACGGCAGTGATGAACAAGGCAGGGCATGCAATAGAGAGCAAAGAGAGGCAGGGATAATGGCAAGGGGCAAGACGACAGTGATGAACAAGAGAGGGCAGGCGTTACAGAGCAAAGAGGGGCAGGAATAATGGCAAGGGGCAAGACGACAGTGATGAGCAGAGCAGGGTAGGTGTTAGGGAGTAAGGAGGGGCAGGGATAATGGCAAGGGCAGGATGATGGTGATGAACAAGGCAGGGCAGGCGTTAGAAAGCGAAGAGGGGCAGGGATAATGGCAAGGGGCAGGAGGACAGTGATGAGCAGAGCAGGGCAGGCAATAGAGAGCACAGAGGGGCAGGGACAATGGCAAGGGGCAAGACGACAGTGATGAGCAGAGCAGGGTAGGCGTTAGGGAGTAAGGAGGGACAGGGATAATGGCAAGAGGCAAGACGGCAGTGATGAACAAGGCAGGGCATGCAATAGAGAGCAAAGAGAGGCAGGGATAATGGCAAGGCCCAGGCAACATTGATGAACAAGGGAGGGCAGGTGTTAGAGAGCAAAGAGGGGCAGGGATAATGGCAAGGGGCAAAAGACGACAGTGATGAGCAGAGCAGGGTAAGTGTTAGGGAGTAAGGAGGGGCAGAGATAATGGCAAGGGCAGGATGATGGTGATGAACAAGGGAGCGCAGGCGTTAGAGAGCGAAGAGGGGCAGGGATAATGGCAAGGGGCAGGAGGACAGTGATAAGCAGAGCAGGGCAGGCGTTAGAGAGCACAGAGGGGCAGGGACAATGGCAAGGGGAAAGACGACAGTGATGAGCAGAGCACGGTAGGCGTTAGGGAGTAAGGAGGGGCAGGGATAATGGCAAGAGGCAAGACATCAGTGATCAACAAGGCAGGGAATGCGATAGAGAGCAAAGAGGGGCAGGGATTATGGCAAGGGGCAAGACGACAGTGATGAACAAGGGAGGGCAGGCATTACAGAGCAAAGAGGGGCAGGAATAATGGCAAGGGGCAAGAGGACAGTGATGAGCAGAGCAGGGTAGGTGTTAGGGAGTAAGGAGGGGCAGGGATAATGGCAAGGGGAAGGACGACAGTGATGAATAAGGGAGGGCAGGCGTTAGAGAGCAAAGAGAGGAAGGGACAATGGCAAGGGGCAAGATTACAGTGATGAGCAGAGCAGGGTAGGTGTTAGGGAGTAAGGAGGGGCAGGGATAATGGCAAGAGGCAAGACGGCAGTGATGAACAAGGCAGGGCATGCGATAGAGATTAAAGAGGGGCAGGGATAATGGCAAGGGCAGGATGACAGTGATGAACAAGGCAGGGCATGCGATAGAGAGCAAAGAGGGGCAGGGATAATGGCAAGGGGCAGGAGGACAGTGATGAGCAGAGCAGGGCAGGTGTTTGAGAGCAAAGGGGGGCAGGGATAATGGGAAAGGACAGGACGTCAGTAATGGGCAGAGCAGGGCAGGCGTTAGAGAGCAATGAAGGGCAGGGAGCACGGATAGGGGCAGGATGGTGATTAGCAGAGCATGGCCTGCGTTACAGAGCAATGAAGGGCAGGGACGGAGGACGGCAAGGAGCAGGACAGTGACGTGCAGAGCAGGGTATGCGCTAGAGATCAATGGAGGGCAGGACATAGACAGAAGCATATTACAGATGCAGTTACAGAGACGATGACAGAGACAATGACACAAACATAGACAGATGCACGTGGGCATTACCTATGCATGAATCAAGACACAATTCCCTATGCCACACTACTGTTGCGAAACCGCACCTACAAGCAAGCTTCAGTTATCACTTACGTTGTTGTCTAGCAGCCTCATGTGACAATGGAACATCAGAACTGGGAGGGAAGACAGAGCAATGGTCCCTGCAAATACAGAATGCAGGCATAGTTAAATTATGTAGCACCCTTTACTTCATTTTTGATGATAGGTTAAACCCTCTTCTCCTGTGTCAACAATGGCCAAGCGCTCAAGCAGACAGACAAGCAAGTAAACATGCGTGCAACAGACAGGCACGCAGGCAGGCAACCAAGCCACTTTTCCATGGGCTGAACACTCTATGCCTAGCACCTCCGAGCAGAAGTCACCATCCAGATAGTCAGCCAATCAGTCACTAGGGAGGAAGATAAAAAGGCAGGCATACAGACAGGCATGCACGAAAGGAGGCATGCAAGCAGGTGGACACTATTTAGGCATGTGATCAAGTCAGAATTCCCTAGGCCACATTGTTGTGAAACCCTACCTACAAGCAACCTTCAGACCGCTTCCACACAGAGCATGGGTCCCTGCAAAAAAAAGGGCGGGCATAGTTACATATATTGACACCCTGTGTTGTTTTTGCGTATTGGTAGGGAGATCCCCCTGGAAGTACAACCTGCCTCAAGCTTAGGTACCTGAACCTCAGGTCCTACCCCAGCCTTGCATTGTCCACACTTGCCTGAGTTTACCATGCAGAATGGATCCGAAAGACCCAAGCATAAAGACAAGGTTGGACTGTCACCCAACACCCAGCAAAGCAAGGAGAACCAGTCTCCACCACAACGCAAGAGGCAACGTTCCAAGACTACCACAACCACTACGAGTGAACCCAATGTGAAGATGCATGCCATGGACATGGGTCTAGTGCGTCAGCCAAATATACACAGTGCTGCCACCATCTATCATGCAGGGTCTCAAGGGATAACTGCCACGCATGATCTCCTGATACAATGCTCAAGGGCACCATGCAGCCAGGGCAGTGCATGATCCCACTAGAGTGTAAGGCCCCATGTCCTTTCAAGCTCTACTCAGACCCAGGAGAGAACAGGTGGAAGTATGACTCAAACAAGAGTTGGGAGCAAGTTGTCCAAGCATCCTACTTTGCACAGAGCCAACTAATCATGCTGCCACCCCAAGCTGAAGCCATGCTCCTGGGACAGTACACTCCACATACCACCATATTTGACCGTGCCCAGAGCAACGTCGGGTGGGCTGCCGAGATGCTGCAATTTATGCAGCTTATTCATGCGGTGGCAGTACAGCAGCGCCGACCGGGCTTCCTGGTTGAGGAGTTGACGACGAAAGGGCCGCTGGCTGCAAGATACCATGCATCCAGCAGATGCACTGACAACCTACACAGGTCTAGCATAGACGGATCGGTTGCGAGAATTAGCGGAACCGATGTAAGGGAATTTGTGTAGGAGATAGGACGAGAGCATCGGTCAAATTTCAAAAACAATCTGACGCACTACCCCGCGCTTGTCCATGCGGAAGGCGGCAGAGGGCGTTGCGCAGTAATCTGAAAAGAAAGCTGGAAAGAAAGGAGGTAACAAAGCAGGACGCCAAAAATATCAAGTAGCAACGAACACATGCGTTGGGCGAGGGAGGGAAGAATATCATGTAGGAGTACGAGAGGTAGAATGAAGGTTGGCGTGGCTTACCTTGGCCATATTGCAAAGGCTCTAATCGTACGGCCATTTCGCCATGCCGCGTCCAATCCGCCTTGGCTAACGTACGTGAAAGGCTGGTGAAAGGACACCCTGCGAAAACATCTATCAAAATTAGTAAGAGCACTGACAGGTCATCGCAAGTCACAATAATATTTCAGTGTGACTTAGGCTTTCATCACAGTGATTAAAATCGTCCTGGTTTCGCCCTACAACAGCGCCATTTTCGATGCATGCAGCGAAAGCACATCGGTGACTTCGGGTGACCTTTTCCCGAATGAAAGCTATTCGCCAACAAGAAGTTCGCGCTAGTACTTCGTTGCCTAATTGTTCACCCTATCTCGGAATCGCTGGCAGAGCTTCGCAGGTTCGCAAGAATGACCCCTCGAAAAGGTTGCTAACAGACCCTCGAGCGACAGAAAGCTGCATACCCCTTCGCGTATTACAACTCAGTTGTTAACGTGCGATCGAGGAGTTATTGGTCACGCTTCAGTCTACGATAAGTTCTGGGTGTCTGTCGGGATCGCTGGTTTGCGGTGAGCCGAGACATTTCGTCCACTGTACGCCTACATTTATCTGTAGTTCCGCTGCAAATCGTGTCTTTCGCCTACATTTAGCGAAATTGTCACTTCCCCGAGTGTTTGCCAAACAGTACTAGGTATCCAGCTGAAAACCACTACAGGTGGTTGGACTTTGCCAATTTACGGTTACCATGGTACCTTGTCTACTAAGCCCTAGCATGTTAAATGTTCCTGATTTGAATTGCTATATGGTTTTATTTTAAGCAAGCTTAGGCAGACTACTTTGTGAGCTTGTACTTTACCTTGAATTTGGTTACGTGTCTCCAGCCAGCAATTTGACTGGCTGGAGATTTGTATCGGTCTGGCTACTAGGCCCTAGAAGGTTTAGACGTTTAGTGCTCCTGATTTAATTGTCACATGGTTTTACAGCAAGCTTGGGTAGAGTACTTCGAGAACATGTAACAAGGTAATGTAACAATGACATAAAACCCTTTGCTAACTGGATTCGGGTATGAGCTTGAGACAGTCAAAGCCATTGGCCCCTTTGCCAAGTTTGTTTTCCATGCTTTTCTGAGACCCACTTTAAGGAAACGACATTTGCCAATACTTAATCTTGCCAATACTTAAGGCGCGCACAGTTTTTAGATTGCAGGTGTTTCCGACGAAATGTAGAACGTCGTCTCCCACGCTTACTGCCTATGCATTGCAGGCACCTCCCACATGGGATTATCTGTGTAGCTGCCAGGCAGCTGCTCAGCCTGGCGCTCAGCTATTTGTACAGAAGTCCAGCTGAATTTGCATCTTGTTCAGATTGCAAGCACAGCTGTATTTCCATTCTAGTGATCTATCTGTAGAGTTGAAGTGTTGTATTTAGATTGCAGGTGTGACCGACAATATGTTGGCTTGGCGTCACACTGTCAGTGTAATCGGATCAGGTCAAACCCTTTCACGCTACGTAGCTAGTCCTCTTGAAACCGCAAAGGAGGCATACAGTATTATATTTTTCTACAGTTAGGAGAGGGTGCCAAACAGGGTACTTCAATTGGCCAATTTGACCAGCGCTCTAGCGCACTGGAGAAAAAAATATCTGCGCTATAAGCGCTGAGGCAAGAAAAACGCAGCGCTTTCCAAAAGCCTAAAAAAAAAGCGGAACACAAAAAGAAAAAACTGCGCTACCGTTTTTTTTCCAGCGCTTTTCCTGTGCTGCTGGTGAACTGGTGGGGTGCCAGAGAGACTCTTGTGGGTGTGTGTGTGTGGGGGGGGGGGAGGTGGAAACCTGTTACAAATTGGAGGTGGAAACCTGTTACAAATTGAAGGACCGGCTGAAGCATGCACGGATGGAGTGCGAGTGTCTCGTGGGACAGAACACCGCAAGGCCGAAGGACCGGCTGAAGCATCCAGTGCAGCCGCAATGGTTCCCTTCCGCTTCGTCGGGAACGCAGAAACGGCAACGGATCCGGCTGCACAAAGTGGAAGGAGTTGATTTAGCCAAGAAGATATGATGGCATCCAGCAGATTCCAGGACATAGGTCGCAACTCGATAAGCAAACACACACAGATATAGCTCGATCAAATTATGTACCCAAGCAATCGAACATACTCGTGGCCCAGTAGTTCTTGGTCTTCGCTGTCGGGACCCCAGCGGTCTTGGCCTTCTTCGTCGGGTTATCCTGCTTGCCCATCGCAGCAGTAGGGGCGACTAGGAGAGCGGTAGGGGTGACTAGGAGAGCGGTAGGGGTGACTAGGAGAGCAGCAGAGGCGAGCAGAGGCGAGCAGCAGAGGCGACAGGCGAGTAGAGCAGGAAGGAGGAGGCGGAAAGGAAGAGAGAGAGGAGGAGCAGGAGGAGGAGAGTGAAAAGGAGGTGGCGAAGGAGAAGTGAGGAGCGAGGACTGCGACTTGGCGATTGGGCGACGAGGAGTCGAGGATAAGGACTTCACAAGGGGGACAGGAAAAGTTTAGACACTTGATGTCAGCGCGTTTCCAGGAATTCGGCAGGTCACAACTCAACAAGCTGAAAGAGTCCTCGACTCGTCGATTCAGACGCAATCGAACTCATGTGTGGTGGGTTAGAAGGAGCCTATCAGACTTGAGCAGTTAGCTGCGACGAAATGGCAACAGATGAGCAGCAGATGAGCAGGGGCGAGGAACGGAAGCGTTGAATTAGCCCAGAGATAGGATTTTGACTAAACCGCACTCTGCCGGGTGTTGTATTTAAGAGTCCAGAATACGGTTGTTTCCGTTAGCGTTCAAATTGCACGGTCGACGGCTCGCCGCGTGCTGCTACAGTGCTACCTAGTCAGGATGGCTGCCTGTCACACTATTTGAATCACACACCTTGAGTCACTCAGTCAGTCACTCAATGAGTCAGTGACTGTCATTCAAAAATTGAGAAAGCGCACAGGGGGACTGCGGTTTCAGCGCTTTCTGTGAGAGACTGAAAAGAGGAAAGCGCACTGGTGTTCAAAAAGACAGCGCGCTAAGCGCACAGGGGTTGCAAAAATCTGCGCTATAGCGCGCAAGGGTGTCAAAAAGTCAGCGCTCAAAAGCGCAAAAGCGCGCGCTTTGAAGTACCCTGGTGCCAAAGCAAATCGCGGGAGTACAGAATCTTCTTGTTCGATTTGAATTGTTTTTTATGTTTCTGCCCACTAAGTACGGCGATTCATGTAGAACTTCACCTTCAAGTTTATAAGCTATGTATGCCAGGATGGACACGGGTAGTATAAACTATTGGGTTTGATTGTTACATGGATACTCCTTGCATTATGTATTTTGGGTAGTCAACTGGAAGAAAAAAACGGAACTACCGTTGTTCCTATGGCAGATAATAAGTAGTTTTTGTGAATTGGTTTACCACCCCGACCTTAAGTACACGGCTATGGGTTGCTTATAGTTGCTCGCCATCTTTGGCAATGTTTAAAGACATAGAATCAGAAAGGTTAAGACTGATGAAGAAGGTAAAAACTCAACCATTTGAATGATTAAGTTTTAACTTGTAATAATTTATTTCGTCAGCTTATTTTATTAGTCTGATCCCTGGTTACATATTAAACTGATATACTTGTAATTGGAATATATACAAAGAGAAGCCATAAGAATAGCCATGTAACAATCCAAGCAAGTATGATGTACTGGCAGTTTTCGTCCCGGCATACTTGAATTGGCAGTGGGCGAACGGACCATTCAATCGAAACGACCAATGTACCGTGACAACCCCCCATGTAAACCCCCAACTGGCCTTTGGTCCTAATACATTCGAAATTGGGCGACAAACACACGCACCCACTCAGTCGAGTGCGTCGATCGGCAGTTTTCAATTCATCAGACTAGGTTAAACTTCCACGCCGATAGGCGCTTATTTCTTCCTTTCATTCTTCCAATTCGTCTTTGATGATCAGTGAATCAACACCTGCAGACATATTCCTTCGTATGCTAACCTCTCAATTGGTTGACTTCTTCCTTCCGGATCCACTCAAGCTCGTGTTTCATATGAACTGGAGCCCATCCAAGACCCCCGACGCATTTCACGTCGATCCAGAGACGCTGTTGGAGATGCTACAAGCGGAGCTTAAGTTGCCGGCCGCAGACTGGGCCAAGAAATCGTGGTGCTCTTTGCTCGAAGACTCCTGTATCGAGGTAGGGTATTTGCGCAATCCGTCGCCACGCATCTGTGTATGTTAGTTACAGTCCCATACCGGTACATTCAAATTGTATGATTCATATTTGCTCTTCGATCTACATGCTTAGGTGCAAGTCAGCTCGCTTGAGAAGCTGTCCTCTAGGAAGTCCTCTGTCAAGTCCGAGATTCCTCCTGAGAAGCATTCGTCATCGAGGAAAAGCTCAGGGAGCAAGAGATCTCTGGGACCTGGGACTTCTGGAATTGAAGGTGTCAGCACTGTGGTCACAAAACTCATCGGGCAGGTATGGTTCATTGATAGCGCTTACTGTATGTACAATGCAAGCACCAACCTTATGAAATGATGTGTCGAGCTGCCATGCAGCTGCCTAGCCTGCTTGTGATCTGCTATCTGTATAGCAGTCCACCTGAATTAGCGACGGGTTCAGATTGCATGCAGCTGCCTTGTAGTCTGGTGATCTCTGGAGTTGAAGTGTTGTTTTTAGATTGCAGGTGTGACATGTATGAGTGTGAGATGCTATGTAGAGCTTATCCCTGTTAGATGTATGTACATTGCATGCACCAACCTAATAAGATGACCTGTGGAGCTCCCATGCAGCTGCCTATATTGGTGATCTGTTTGCACAGCAGTGGCAAAGCCAACTAACCAGCCAGGCAATTAGACAGGCAGTCGGGCAACAAGTCAGTTTGTTTGTAAGTCAGTATGTCAGTCACCCCGTCACCGAGTCTGTCAATCAGGAAGTGAGTCAGTGACTTAGTGAATCAGTCACGTATTCAGTCTGTCTGCCGGTTGGTAAGCCAATCAATATCACATCTTACACACTCTCCAACCACGTGCATGTTGCAGGCACTTGATGGAGGCTCGTTCGTGCCTATTGACGACACCACTGGATATAATGTCTTGAAGAGTGCTGCCACAGGCAACAGTTCAGAGCTGAAGATGAAAGTTTGGGGGGCAGCCTGGATTTGGTCGATCAAGGCCTAAGCAGGCTATGTAATGATGCAGGCCGTGGCCCAGTTTGGGACTTGGATCCATGAACTTGCCAAGCCTGCCAATGAAGCCATACCGGCCGCCATCACAAGGTAAGATCAGCTCTTAATTATTTTTTATATCCTCATCATTGGCCCACTTAGCTCTTGTTACTCAGTTCATCTCATCACTCAGCATATCACAACTAGCATTGCTAATTTGCTAGGGTCTTAGGTATCCTTTTATTTAGGTTTAAAGGGTGCATTTTGTGTGTGCGTGCGTGTGTGTGGTGGTGGTGGGGGTGGTGGTGGTGGTGTGTGTGTGGGGGGGGGGTCTGCAGCGGGGTGGCAAGGGTGCCAAAGACAGTCTAAATTTGCAGTGCAGCTCATCTCATTCAGCTTATCTCATCCCTAAGCCCTGCAAAATAGCAAATTTCACTCATCTCATCTCTCTATTCATCTCATCACTTAGCGCATATTACGTAGCTCATCTCATCACTTAGCGCATCTCACTGAGCGCATCCCATTAAGCTTATCTTCTCACTACTTGGCGTATCTCGCTCAGCTCAGCTCATCACTTAGCGCATCTGACTCATTTCATCGGACCCCCTCTCTTGTATAATATCTTCACTCAGCTCATATGTTCACACAGCGCTTCTCATCACTCACAACATCTCACTCAGCTCATCTGGCCCCTCATTTATGTAGGGAAATCTCCCACCGAAATGGGAACCAGAAGACGAAAACTGATTGGCTGGAGGGGAGGAAGAGGCAGGCATTGTTGTGGCTCATTACCTTTGCCAAGGAAGGAGAGACCGAGTGGAAGGACGTGGTCTTTGCTAGGTGGGACACCGAGGCTATTGATGTCTCCCAGAGGTTAATGGCGCAACCATTGAAAGGTAGGATACATCTTGCACTCTTGCTTGCCCATGGGCATCATTGGAATTGCATTTTTTTGATACTTAGTTCCGTGAGTCAACCATGCAGTACGCGGTTAGTCATACATGAATTGTATATAGCCTGCTGCCCTCGTGTATATAGCCTGCCCCCGTCTATATAGCCTGACCTTCATTGCTGGTCCCACAACCTGCCCCCCCCCCCCCCCCCCCCCCCTGTGTATGGTATATTGCCTGCCATCCATTGTTGGTCCCTGCCTCCACTCATGTAGCCAGCTGACGAACTGCTCATCCAAATGTATATCTAGCTCCCTGAGTACACCAAATTGCTAAAACAAAGCGGGGTCGGGGGTTCCATTCCCCCTACGGTCGCTCTGAGCGTTGCAGGTCGTTGACAACCGTAATGGTAGCTTGTCCAGTCGAGGTGGTAGACCGTTCTCTGCCCGCGTACGGTTCCCTAAATACCACGCCCCACCGCACCAGGCGTTATCATTACTTTTTTTAAGCTACCAGACTGACATATCGATGACTAACTAGCTGAATGACTGACTCAATTGGTGCCTAATTTACTGACATAACATATGTGATTCACAATTCCAACATGAAAAAACTTCCCATGTGCCTTATTCAGGTGCTTAGGTCCAGGATGCTTCCATGGGGACGTGGGGGGACTTGATTGAGTATAATGAAGGCAACTGATGCCATGTAGGGCGTGGCAATAGCTTGGCCCTTCCAGCGCTTGGCAATGAAACGGAGACTGCCATGAATGAGGAGGTCACAAGCCCAGCAAAGAAGAAGGCAGCTCGCGTGGACGGATTGGATCTATCTGACATCTACGGATTGGATACATCTGCAGCGGCTGCGAAACCTCTCTGCAGGCCGAGAGAAAAGGGGGGCAGCGGGCAGGACGAAAAAGGGGGCAGGGGGTAAATAGCTAGATAGGACTGGAGTGTAGGAGCAGGGCTAGCTGCTATATAGAGGGCTAGCTGTTTGGCACTCTCGAGTCTTGAAGGATGGGATCTCGTGAGACTTTATTACTCATAACGATAGTAGCTAGTGCGGTCCTAAGCATATAATTCCCATATAATAAGTATGTGTCTTGTAGCTAGTTGCGTTGCTGACAATCTAATGGAGTAATGCACTGCCATATATCACAAATTGTACAACTTATTATAATTTGTTGATTTATTTTTGGTCATATGAGTTAGAAATGTTACGAGTGAGGTTTGCGTGAGTAGTAAGTCATTTTGCCTGTGCAATGGTGTTTAATTGAAGCTACCCATCTATCCAGTTGTTGAGAAGCACAACTTTATTTCATATTTATGTAAACTAACTCATGGGATGATTTAATGATCACCATGAACAAGTTGTAATACAATTTCGAGATTATCTGAAGAGCATCCAGATACGTATCTGCTCGTTTCAAATTATTATCTCAGATATTTGTCTCAGATATTGTACAGATACTATCTAGATGTTATCTAGCTACCACAGATACAGGCGCATGTACGGTTTCAGATATTGTCTGGAAGCTATCTAAACAGTATCTAGAAGTACAGATATTCGTATCTAAATATTGTCTAGATACTCTCTAGGCAGTATCTAGAAATACAGATATCCGTGTCTAGATATTGTTTAGATACTCTCTAAGCAGTATCTACAAACACAGATATCCGTATCTAGATATTGTCTAGATACTCTCTAAGCAGTATCTAGATACTACAGATATCAGTATATATGCACCAGTATCTGTGATATCTAGATACTATCTGGATAGTATCTGTTCGGTATCTGAGATAAATATCTGAGATAATAATTTGAAATAAGCAGGTACGTATCTAGATACTCCTCAGATAATCGGTCGGTTCCCTGAGTGTCAATGGTCTCGTCAATACGGGGAAGGGGATACCTATTTTTAATCGTAATGTTGTTGAGTGCTCGCCAATCGCAAACAACACGGTATCCCGTTCCGCCTGGTTTCGCAATGATCATAATTGGCGCTCCGTACGGGGACGAGCTCGGGACGATGAAACCTTGTTGTAAAAGGTCGGAGACGTATTCTTCACATAGCAAAGTCTTGGCTGGACTCATGCGACGATTTCTGCGATACGGGGCGTAAGCATTGTCTTGCGTTTTGATGACGTGAGGTATGACTCGATGGTTAGGAGTCCCCATCGGCAAATTGTTGAAGACTTTGCGATATTTCCATAGAAGGGCGCGCAGATCGCTGGCCGAGATTAGCGTTTTATCGTCGTGGTCAAGGATGTTGTCGTGGATCCAATTTTCGAAATCCATGCTAGCCACTGGCGGACCAGGTAACGGTCCGTCGGACGGCAATAATTTCGTGAGCAATTTTGCTCTTTCATCGGCTGTGACATTTGACGCCGGTAAGATCGCCCGCGATTCGCGGACGTTGACCATGTGTGACGTGGTTAGCGCCAGCCTACAAAAGCTTTGCTGCTTTGCGACCCGTAATGACCGGGTCATTAGTTGACTTGCCCGATAGTGCCATGGTGAAGAAGGAATGAGCCGTTTCGTCCCGCTGCCTGTTAATAGGGGTTATACAGCAGCCGTACCGTTTGAGCGACATGGACATGCGATCGTAGTCAAGGACGGCCCTTTGTCGCGCATCCAGTCGGATCCGAGGATTAGGTCTAATCCTCCAGGAAGTTTCTCGAATACATGGACAAACACTTTGCCAACATATCGTTGTATGTGGATAGGGAGCGTGGCCGTCCCTCGGATTTCGATAATCCCGTCAATAGCCAGCGCAAGTGAATCCGTCGCGTTCGTTTTCCCAAGGGCGGATGTGCAAACCGAGATCATCAGCCGTTTGCTTTTCCATAAGGCAACCCGTCGCGCCCGAATCTGCCAATGTGAGCAATTGCTTTGCGCCAGATCGGGCGTTGAAAAGCATATCGGGGGCTGTCGCGGAGTTGACTTTGTATACCCGATTGGCTCGCGTAGTGAGCAAGGGGGAAGTATTCGTGTTTCGTTGTGCGTGATTGCGATGGATGCACTTTGTCGACCGCCTGGCAGCGATTTGTTTCTCGCGAACTTTGGGATCCAATGCCTCCGACCACCAGTGTTGTTTTCGACGGGTTTCAACCGGACTGGGGATATGCTCCTTTGGTGCGGGGCCAAAGTATACTGCCTTGGTCGCGTCGTTGATCGCGTGCCAATCCTTATTGATTTGGATGGCCCATTCGGAGTCGGGAGGGTCATACCATACTTGGATGGCGACCTTATTCGAAGGTGACCCCTTGGGGCGGGGTTTTGTATGGTGGTCGAACGATTGATACTCCTTAAATAACTCCATACCTTGAAGGAGACTGGAGACATGTTTATCGTTACTTGCATTCTTCGGGAGGATGAACATGCATGATGTGTCGAAGGGAGCATCATTTTTGCATTCCCAATAGTGTTCCAACACCGACACGACGTCTTCCGGAATGGGGTGCGCATATATGAACTCGTTTGCGATGGAGACTCGCATTCCAAACTCCGTAGAGAACTTCAAGAGACAAGGGGACAACAGGGCATTAGTAGATGTTACATCAATAGATGAGGTTAAGCCCAAGTTAGAAAATAGTTCCTCTTGAACTTGCAACAAGAGCTCCAGCGGCTCGACTACTACTACTTTATCGTCACCAATTACACGATCTAGGCTCATCAAGACCTGACCGGCCGATTCCTATTCCCAAATCGGGATGGGACCGTTGCCGTCAAGGGCCCAATCGGAACATGTCGTCTCTTTGAGGGCCGGCCAGTTGGGCAAGTCCCGAGTGCGGCAGCGTCGGTCAGCATTCAGCGACTGCGCACGCGTCTTCATGTAGCGAAAACAGAAGAAGCAGCGAGCTCCGTTTTGCAGCCAGATGTTCTGCCCGACGCTGACCGAGTTGTTCATATGCATACCATTTTGAGGGTCCTGACCCGTAAAGTCAGGGGTTCGCGGCCCGACGGGCTGTGAACGGCCCCGACCAGCACCCTGTCCATATCCTCCGCGACCACCACGGCCCGCGCCGTGGCTAATAGAGCCTCTCCGAACGTGCGATCAGCACCTTGCAAACTGAGGACCTGCGACCTTGGCGATCCACCCAGCTTGCCGATGTGCGTCGGTTGCGTCGCACTACGTCCTCCACCTCCTCGGCCAGCGGCCGGGTTGCGACTACCGTTGACCTCCAGTTAGGGGCTCTTGGCTGGGCGAGAGTTCATCTCCCCGCCGTCGTCGGTGGTCTTTAGGCCCTGCGAAGGGAAAGAATCAGTGTCAGAATCGGGGGGGATTTGGTAAATTGTACGCGATTGAATGTAAGGTCCTTACCCGGGTATTTAGTATCCGCGGGCCTCTTGAACGGATACCTCGACTTTTGATTAGCATAACCTCCCCTCTGATGGCGATCGTGCTTGTCCGTCAAGGATTTACCACGAGCCGCGACAACTTTTCTCGCCTCGTCCAATTGCAGATAGCGGAACAAGTCCTCCATGTTTTCGAATAACATGCCCGACTCGCGCCTAGAGTGTGCTCCGGCGCGGAGATTGTCGGAGAGTCCTGTGCGAAAGAAGTTTAACTTCTCGCGATCGGTGAGATCAGGGACTTTGCGAAATTCCGATTTGATGGCGTGGTAATAATTCTGCAAGGACCGAGTATCTTGGCGCAAGCCACCTTCGTGTAGTCTGGTGAGAGCGACGTGTGATTCCCTCAATAGTTCGGGCATGAGGAGCGATTCCGCCCATGTCACGATTCCCATGAAATCCAACCCGTCTAACTCGCTGCCCGCCCATGCTTCGTCGAAAGTGATGCGGAGTTGGCCGGTGAATGCGCCCGACAGATGTGGAACAATGCGCTCGAACGGCCCAAGATAACCGTCGGAGAACTGGAGCTCGAGGATCGTGACTACATTGAAGACCCATCGTTGCAACTTAGCCCGAGAACACTTGTCCGACAGTTTGTGCTCAATGAGACGCTATTCTTTTCTCATTTCAGTAATACGCTTCGCAAACCCATGGTCGCGATCAGCGTGAGGAGGGGCGCGATCAGCGGGAGGAGGGGCGAGCGGGGCGTCTGGAGTTAAGGGCGTGTCCGCGCGAGCCTGTCGCGTCGGCGAAGGGGTGTCCGCAGGCAGCTTAGCTGCGCGCTTTGCACGAGGTCGAACAGGCGGGGGCCGGGGGCTCCGTCGAAGGCACCGCGGGCGATGTTGGGGGCTCGGGCCGAGTAGCCCGAGGAGCGCGATCCGAGGTCGGTCTGACAGGCGGCGCCTGGCGGGACGATCCTGGGGGATCGGTGATGTCGTCATCCGACGAGAAGTAGTTGGAGACCGAAACGGGGTCGTCGGGGGGTACTGGCGCGCCGGGTGATACTGTCGGCAGGGAAGGGGTAGCGCCCCCCCGCGGGATCGAACCCCGTTGCATTTTGCCCGTGAGAGAACCCGAGGGTGCATAGCCGTCGGGGATTTGAAACGGTTCTGGAGTGAATGTCGGGGCGACCTGAGCGACAGCTATCAGATTAAACAACCCAGAATCACCCAAAACCCGCACCTGCCTGTCAAGTCACCTAGCCTCACTGAGGCTAGGTGACTGCGTCGGTAAGTTTTGCTGTACTGAACCATTCTTGTTTCAAGAGGAAAACCTCTTGATTCACCCCTCTTAAGTAGTCCGAGCGCCAAGAGGCAATTTGCTTGAAAATGCCCTCTTGAATCCCTCTTATTTAAGAGGTTAATCAAGAGGTGTCTTGTACGTCTATTGATTCAAGGTCACTTGTTGAATTCTTGTTTTAGTGTAGAATCAATAGGTTGCCTTGTATGTGTCTTGAATCAAGATTACTTGCTGCTCTTAAATAATCCGAGCGCCAAGAGGCATTTTGCTTGAAAGCAGCTTGCTTGAACCGTTCTTATTTAAGTGGGGAACCAAGAGGGTGACTTTTGTGTCCATTGATTCAGGATCACTTGCTCTAGGGGGGGACGTATAGGGTTTGGAAGGCAGTTTTATTTTTACATTTAACTAACCAGTAGCAAAGTGATGTCGCGGACTCAGCAGCCAAATAAACCCAAACCCATCCAAACCCAACTTCCTAATAACCAAACCCAACTTCAACCTAATGAACAATAGCTATTATAATTTGGCCATTTACAAATTCTCCTCATATGTGGGGGAAATTGTACCCATGAATTGGGCCTAGAAAAATGATAGCTATATGGTATGTATTCTGTCCCTGCCCCCCCCTTGCCACCCCCACTGGCTAGTTTAGCTATAGCTACTATTATATGATGAGTGATAGCAGCAGGTGCAGTGTCATCAGGCTTCTTGATCTTGTCCCTCTACTCATCCCAGCATGCTGATGACTTGCTCCTTGTCCACCATGCCGCAATATGTGGAAGTCACTGCCTGCCGGAACTGCAGCAGCATGAAATGAAGCAGGTGGAGTTAGAAGATTATTAGTTGCTTGACCAAGCACAAGCCATTTGGATAATCAACTAATCAGCAAGCAAGAAAGCGAGCAAGCTTTCACGTGGTAGCAATTACGATGATGAGACAGATAGATGGTGCAGCATACAAGACACATGGTGCAACATACAAGACAGATGGTGCAGCATACAAGACATATGGTGCAATGTGCAAGACAAATGGTGCAGCGTACAAGACACATGGTGCAGCGTACAAGACGGATGGTGCAGCGTACATGACATATGGTACAGGATACAAGACAGATGGTGCAATGTACAAGACAAATGGTGCAGCGTACAAGACAAATGGTGCAGCGTACAAGACACATGGTGCAGCGTACAAGGTGCATACATGACACATGGTACAGCATACAAGACAGATGGTGCAGCATACAAGACATACGGTGCAACGTACAAGACAAATGGTGCAGCGTACAAGACACATGGTGTAGCATACAAGACAGATGGTGCAGCATACACGACACATGGCGCAGCATACAAGACACATGGTGCAGCAAGGCAAATCAAGCTGCATACAAGCCAAATGGTGCAGCATACAAGACACATGGTGCAGCATACAATACACATTGGTGCAGCATACGAGACATATGGTGCAACGTACAAGACAAATGGTTCAGCCTACACGACAAATGGTGCAGCGTACAAGACAGATGGTTCAACCTACAAGACAAATGGTGCAGCGTACATGACATATGGTACAGGATACAAGACAGATGGCTCAGATCTACTCACATGTGTTGGTTCTATAACAACATATTGCCACTGTGTAGCCTAGTCAGGGGAGACTTCTTCGTGTTGTTCTCCCATTGTCTTCAAGATACATACACCTCTTGTCGTCGCTTGCCTCAGGAGCAGGAACCTACTTAACAGGCAGGTGTCAATAATCAGACAGCAGGCAGGCATTTGTCAATCATGGAGGTACATAGGCATGCATGCAGGTGTGAAGCAGGCAGGCAGCAGAGAGAATTCAAGCAGGCAAGCAGGTAACTAAGCGGGCAAGCATGCAGGGAAGCAGACATTTAATTGACAAACAAGGAGGCACCTCGAACCTGCATGTGGAGGTGGACCAGGTTACAGCAACCGAGGAAGCGGCTGAGCCGCAGGTTCGGCGTCTGAGTTCAAACCTGCGCAACTATCTGTCAAACCTGCGCAACTACCTGCGGCATTCGAATCCACCCTCTCCATCCGCAACACTCGATTGCAACACGCAATCGGCTTGCCTGAAAGCATGACATTCGCCCAAGTAAAGCTGTGTACTAATCGACGAATTGAATATGGTCCAGCAGGTAGCATGGTTGAAGACAGCGGCTCTGTGCAGGAGTAAAGCAGTAGTGGTTTGGTTTAGTGATGCGAAGCATTGTTAAGAAGGCGCACGCAATCGTCTGCCATTTCGCATATCTAGATGGTGTCTTCTTGGAAATTTGAACGACGAGGAGGGTTTGGGGGTGCGGTGTGTGTGTGTTGGGGAGGGGGGGGGGGGGGGGGGGGGGGCGGGGGGTTTTGCCGCGACAAATTGAATAGCCGATCTAAGTTGACAGCTAGGACGCAGGAGGGTTGGGGGCGGGGGGGGGGGGGGGGGGGGGACGGTAATCCTATCATCTTACTGTGTCGGACTATTTCCAAATTCTTTCTCTATTCTTTTCGCTTTCGCCCCCCCCTGACCCCCAGTGTCTTGGGTTTGAACAATACAGGGCACCTCCGTACTCTTGTCCATAGCTGATAATAATTATTATTTAACCACATGCACAGTCTGAGATCAAACCATTGAGGCCTTGGGAAGTCATAACCCAAGATTATGTCCTGGTGCCTGCCCAGCAGGGGTGGAACCCACGCTAAATAATCCTGTCATTCGACGGTGTCGAATTCTGTCCAAACTCTTGCTCTTCTCTTTTCCTCTTGGCCATAGCTCATAATAATTATTATTGAACCACATGCACAGTCTGAGATCGAACCATTGAGGCCTTGGGAAGTCATAACCCAATATTATGTCCTAGTGCCTGCCCAGCAGGGGTGTAACCCACGCTAAATAATCCTTTCATTCGACGGTGTCAAATTCTTTCCAAACTCTTTCTCTTCTCTTTTCCTCTTGGCTATAGCCCAGAATAATTATTATTTAACCACATGCACAGTCTGAGATCAAACCATTGAGGCCTTGGGAAGTCATAACCCAATATTATGTCCTAGTGCGGGGGCGTAACCCACGCTAAATAATCCTTTCATTCGACGGTGTCAAATTCTTTCCAAACTCTTTCTCTTCTCTTTTCCTTTTGGCCATAGCCCAGAATAATTATTATTTAACTACATGCACAGTCTGACATCGAACCATTGAGGCCTTGGGAAGTCATAACCCAATATTATGTCCTGGTGCCTGCCCAGCAGGAGTGTAACCCACGCTAAATAATCCTTTCATTCGACGGTGTCAAATTCTTTCCAAACTCTTTCTCTTCTCTTTTTCCTCTTGGCCATAGCCACCAGATGGAACGACAATCAATGAACGTGGATTGGACTGCGTTTGACACCATACGTGACCTTAACGAGAAACCTGTGATGATGGCCCTTGCTTTGCTTGAGATCCAGCCAGAGCTAAAGAAACTGCCTAGGAAGTTGAGATCTTTCTGCCTGGCTCATGACATCTCTTCTCAGTCGAGAACCATTTCTCAATTATGTAACTGGTAAAGTTTACAATTACTTGTTAGCGTTTTGGGAAAGGTTGCTAACGGGGAATACATGCCATGGGGCTCGTATTGACACCACTGCCTCATAAGTCTCTACTTACTACTAACCCCATACGTGAATCTGATTTTATGAGGGGGGCTGGGAGGCAGGAAGCACGCACTGCCTGGTTGGATTAATAAATTGTCGTACTTGGAAAGGGAGACAACGAAAGAGAAGCAAGAGCAACATTGAATTCCGAAACTAGTTACAATGGGAATTGAGCACCTAAGAGATAATCCTAAACAGAAACGATGAAAAAGTTAGCCCTAACTACCCTTAATAAAGTTAAGGGCGGGGAGGACCGACTGACTGACGTGTGTTGATGACCAGAAGGTCACTTTGTACGTAGTTCGTCTTTACTACCGTAACGCATAACTTCAACCTAATTTGAAACAAAATATTCACACGTGATCCTTGTCAAAGAAACCATTATATTCCATATTGACAACATGGAATATATTCACCTCACTCGGGTGGGTCTAATAATAAATTAGCACACACGAACAAAATTCAGTCACGACTACAACTATTGAGAGGGAAAAAACCTTGAATCCCAATGATAAGCCCCTATGGCAAACCACCAATTTATTAGGACTCAAGGAAAAACCTCGGGATCAGGGTTGATTTTTGACTATCAACTTTATGGTAACCAAGTAAGGGCAATCATGACCTCTAATAGGGCAACGACTGCTTAGCCCCTTAACTTGGACCTGACCGTCTACTAAGTGACTGAATCATATGATACCAAATTGGTAACATATGCGTAACACATAAAAACACCCAAAAAGATGTCAGCGTAGTCCTCGGAAGAGGTAGCTCCGAATGTCTCGCTCCCTAGCTTGCGGGAGTACACGGCACAGTGTACCACCTCGGTCGGCCTGACGTACTCGACAGCCAACTTTCCACACCTGTGTGGTTGACAAAACATTCCAGACTAAAAATATAAATATAAGACGATAAAAAGCATAAACATAAACATATAACATATGCATAAACATAAACATATAACATAAGCATAAACATATAACATAACATATTACATAACTAAGCTAAGCAGAACCATAAACATATCACTATAACATAGCATAAACATAAGCAAAACATAGAACTATGCATAAACATAAGCATAAACATATAACATAGCATACCCATACAAAACATAACATAAGCTAATAACATCAAAAACATAAACATAAGACGAAAAAAGACATGTACATGAACAACAATATATCTTACAATCTCTAAGTTTAATAACTCCGTGCATGTAGCCATGGGGCTGACGTAAATTCCCGCATGGTACATGAGCTTGGTGACACGCAAGGTGTTCCCCTTCGCTCCCATTACCACAGTGGTCCTCCAAGAAGTCCATTGGATGGATGTAAGGAGGAGGGGGGGTGGGGGGGGGGGGGGGGGGGGGGTATGTGGTGGATAAGTGTTGCGGGATGGAGGTGGGTTGGTGTGGGATAAATTGAGGGAGACATTGCCGGAGGGGGTGATGATTTGGGGAGGGAGGGGGCGAGGGGGAGGGACATACGGCGACCCGTCGTAGGAGATAGCCACGGGAATACATTATGATCAAACTGCTCATAGAAGAGTACATCACACTCTCTACTACCTGGCGCAACTTAGGAACAAACAAAAGAACCCTTACTCACCAGGAACCCAACCAGTCTACCAGATAACGCCCTTCGTCCAGCTTGTGGCGCTCTTCCCTTGCTAACGAACGTACAAGGGCCATCCGAACACGGCAACATCGAAACATAGGCTGAACCCCAAAAAAAAAGAATCATGAGAGTCTATCCCCTGATTGGGCAAGCGATTACGAATGGTAACACGCAGCTAGGAAGGCCTAGGGCCAGAAAGACTTAGTTAGCTTAGACCCAGGTGGATCTGCCATAGCTATAGACTGTAAGCCCCATGTACCTCACATTTGCTTCTGCTGTGCAATGTATGCCAAAGTTAACTCATGCCACTGCCCCAACCGATATTCAGCCAATCCTCAAAACCACTTACTATAAACTCCTTAGCCCTGGCGACCTCAGGCACTAAAGGGCAAATCCGTTGAAGCTGATTCATCCATCGAGGATGATAGTTGAAATGCTAAGGGAGCTTCATCCCTGGTCCTCAAGCACAAACTTCAGCCTACGCCAGAGGTTGGTCTGTGAGGCAAGAATATAAAACTCCCCACGCAGACCTCTAATATGAACTGGCCCCTTGATGTCAGTGAAGGCGTTGGAGAGGTGCATTGATCGGAGTAGTAGTGCTGCTTTAGGAAAAGAGGGAGGGACGTTGCCCTAGCCTTTGACAAGAATCAATAAGGGATCTTAGCCAAGTTTGGACCTGGTGAGGTGAGAGGGGTAAGTTTAAACCATACCCTTCTTTGACAAGTCTGTGCATGGATCTAGCCGGGGTGGACCAGCCGCCTAGCACAGCCATTCAGGAGTGGTAGGGGATCAAAACTCACCGGTCCTCATCAAAATCAAGGCAAAGCTGGGTACTTGTCAGCACCCAAACGAAACAGCCACTGGTGGGTAACAAGCCTACATGCAAACTGTAAACACAATCACTGGAGGCAGGGAAGGACCAGGAGAATAGGAAGAAGCCCTGAGTGGCAGTGCAACTAATACTATCAAAAGTAAATCTCTGCAGTGGAGAGAAATAGCACAGCAATTTAAGCGACAGGAGTTCACCGGACCAGTGAAGGTATGTAGAAACATTAGTTTAGAATGATTGGTGTTGGTACCATATCACTACATAACTCAATGGATCCCTTTACCTACTGCACCGTTGAACCACCATCACCAAACTCGAACTGATGGCAGATTCCGTGGAACATCAACACACAGTGAACAAAGAGTCTATCACCTGTGAGACATTCCAGCTCCAGAATCACAAGGCCAGACCCCCTCAGACAGGCTCGGACTACACACATTTGAGAACCTAGGAGTGCAGGAGAGATAGGACAGGGCTTACCTCCTACTTCTGCATAGCAAACCCACTAATTGAGCCTGCAATGAAGCACATGCTGCTTTGGAGTAAGGTGGACCTGGAAGGGCCAGTTTAGAGGGCAACGGGTGAAGGAACGTTTGGTTTCTAGCGACGACCAGGGACCCTTCGCAGGGCAGGGAACTTCGTTCCAGCAACGGTCCTCGGAGGACCATCCTTGGTTTGGGGGCATGGTCCCAGGTGCATTCCAGGGCCTTCTGTTCGACCCAGAACCACACCCCATTCTTCTCCGCCGCTGAAATGCAGCATAGCAAGGAAAACTGAGGAGCAGCGTCACTGGGACCAACCCAGGAGGCGGAATCAGACTGAGGGATCGCTATGTTAGAATATCGAGATCTGCCTAGTTATCCTCTAGGCAGGACCAGTTAACTCAACAGGTTTCTGGTTGTATCTAGTGACCATACTTAATCCCCAGCGTTTCGAACCGGGGGCAGACCGCACCTTGAAGCTATAATCCCATGGCAGTGACGCGAGCTGCGCGGAAACCAGCACTGCGCAGTCAGTGCAATACCGCGAACCCGACGAAAGAAAGCGTCAACCTGCTCATGAGTGCCCATGGCCGAAGCATGATACTCTCTTCAGCAAGAGAGGGACAGCGCGGGCAAGGTCATCGGACTGCTGCCTCGGATATAGCAAAAGATATCCCGAGGTGAAGCAAAGTCCCTTACACCTGACTAGGGCATCCGTCATGTTGGCAAGCATCATGGATAAGATCATGAACTCTTGGCGGGTAGGGTAAGCGCACTGAACCCCACAGTGCAGGATCGACACTAGACTCACCATGAGAGGCCGAATTTCCAGCAGCAGAGGAGCAACCGAGGAGCTAAAGACTCAACGAATCGCCAGAAAATACTCAGCAGCAAGACCACGTCATAAGCGCGCTGGTCATCTAAGTCCTGATGATCTAGGGACCGCAACACGGACAATGAGCGTCGAAATCAGGACGATGAAACATGACAGAAAGGGAGTGCACTTAACAAACTGGTAACCTCGCAGGTCACTGTTCCTACGCCCAACCCCTCCAGAGGTCACACCATTAGCAGGAGGGTAGTTAATCCCTGGCATAACAGGTCCCAGAAAAGCCCGACACTCTAGACCTAGCTCAGAATAAGCCATCACACGCCTAGGCCTAGGGCGACCCTTGCTATCAACCATAGCCTGAGTGGCAGTCATATCCAGCCTACCGTACAGAGTGCGGTCCAAGGATTCCCCAGCATGTTGAGCTTGGCGGATAAGACGGCATTCCTGCAGGGATAGACGCAGAGGATGTCCGCCATCGAGCAGATGCTCCCAGGAGTCGCATGACAGCGAAGGAGGCCACATATGGCGGAGGGCCAGGAGCAGGGGGCTGCTCCACAGGCGGAGGGGGGGGTGGAGGGGGCTCCTGCGAAGGGCCAGCAAAGGATGCGCGGCCAGCAGCAGCAGCAGAAGCCTCTCGAGCACGAGTATTGTAGCCAGACAGACCTCGGTCCGGAGGCAAGGTGAAAGACGCAGACTTCTGCATCAAAGACGGCCTGGCCACCTCCGGGTGGACAGGTGGAAGGGGCGCAAGCAGAGGCGCAGAGACTGGATCAGGCTTAAACTCCGGGGAAGGCGCAAGAGCAGGTGCCGACAGAGGCTCATACACAGGAGAGACGGTAGAGATTGAACACTCGAGTAGCAGTGGAAGGAGTGACTCCACCGAAGTCACCACTCATAGCACTCTGCAGATCTTCATCACCATCATACAGAGTCATCAGCATAGCCATCTGCACGGTGATGACGAGCAAGTTCTTGATAGTCGTAGTCAAAACGGGCATCAGGAGGTTGGAGGCGCCCCTGCGTACTGGATAATCTGAGTGGAAACACAGCAGAGTCCGCATCAGAACGTCCTCAATCTCAGGAGAGAGACGTCGGACAGTAGCAGAAGGAGCCGTAAAGGTGGAGGATTGATGGGGGGGGGTCACTTCCACGATGGCGGAAGGACTCTCATGACCGCTAGCAGAGGCAGCTGGTGCACAGACGTCTAGCCAATCATCAAGAGGACCCGGGTCCTCCTTAGGAAGGACACGGTCGCAGCCATTGGCTTATAATGGACACTGCGCATCCCGCGCGTCCAAGATTCTCCATTCTTGTCGTGGAGTTTCTCAAAATTAGCGGGAGGCCCTCGCGGGAAGTTGCATCGCAAAGCAGTGGTAGTAAATGAGGGACCGTATAACCTATCAGCTTGGATAACACTCCGGAGAGTGGACTTAGTGTGTGCAGCACGCCAATCTATAAATGCGGAGACGAGAATAATTATTACAAAAGATAGTGGAACCATAAAGGGGACACCAGCGGAGGAAAGGGGGGCGGTAGCCTGGAACCTGATCAGGGTACAGGTTAGACAGCGCGTGTCAGAAGAACCGATGACGCAGTCAACAGTAAGCTGACATAGTACTGTCAGGACCGATAGTTCTAAGGAAGTACATAAGTAGTCACCAAGTCATAAAACGCGTGAGAGCACCGCAATTCATGCTGACACCAGGTGGGGTTTGTTTGCGATAGCGGTCAGAGGGGCAGCGAGCGAGGAGTATCCTTGGATGAATTTGCGGAAAAAGTTGGCGAGTCCAAGGAACTGTTGTACGTGCTTCGAGCAAGTCGGTGGTAGGCCAAGCAGCGACTGCCTTGACTTTGGTTTCGTTGACTCGAATGCCATCACCCGATAGCACATGTCCAAGGTATTTAACCTCCGGTTGGAAAAAGCTGCATTTCTCCCGTTTGATGAAGAGGTGATTATCTTCCAAGCGCTGGAGAACAATCCGAAGGTGTTTTTCGTGCTCATCGTCGTTACTACTGAAAATCAGGATATCGTCCAAGTAGATAACGACAAATTTGCCGATGAGGTCGCGGAACACCGTGTTCATAACCTTCGTAAAGGCGGAGGGAGCGTTGGCGAGTCCGAACTGTAGGACCTTGAATTCGTAGAGCCCCATGGGGTAATGAACGCAGTTTTCGGTACGTCTGAATCGTGTAAGCGTATGTTGTGGTATGCGTTTTGGAGGTCCAGGTTGGAGAAAACCTTGGCACCTCGGACCTGGTCGAAGAGATCGTCGATGCGAGGTAGCGGGTATCGGTTCGGAATCGTGACCTTGTTGAGTTTTCTATAATCAATGGCCATGCGCCAAGAGCCATCGGGTTTGGCTACGAAAGGATCGGCGATCCCAAGGACTCGAGCTCGGATGAATGAATCCCTTCGCGAGGAGGTCCTTGACTTGCTGTTCGACTTCGAGGAGTTCGGCCGGGGACAGTCGGTGTCCCTCTCGAGAATTTTGGGCTGGTCAGTGGGTCGATCAGTGGGCAGACGAGAGGTGTGTCTGGACGTAATTCGAGACCGAGTCGGCTGTGGAGAAAGCCTTGGCGAAGTCTTTCTCACAGTTCAGGACAATTTGATCACGTCGGGTCGTGCGATCGGGGGTCGATTTGGGCTGTTCGTGCGTTAAGAACGAATGCATCGTCGCTATCGTTGAGCTGGGTAACGACCACTTCGAAGCAAGTGAGGTTCTGTTTCTGCCTTCGGACCCACCATTTGGGCGTTTGGTTGGTCATCAAGCCTGGGCTGTGACAGACCACCGAGTCGAAGAGTGCGGTTTTGGCGAGAGTGTAGGCTACGAGCTCAGGTATGGAGTACGGTGTCGATTCGAGGCGAGTAGAATATAATTCCACCGTGTTCTGGTCTGTTTTTCGAGGTGTCCGAAGGGTCGCCTTCATACGAGTTGTTTCGAAACTGAGGCAAACTCGCGACTGGAGCATCCAAGAGCGTCCAAGGAGTGCTGTCGTAGTGGGGCCGAGGGTAGGGAGGACATACGCGCCCTTGACCTTCGATCTGTGTTTGCCGAGGTCGAGAGTAAAATCTGCACGAGTCGTGGTGAGTACTGTTGAACCGTCAGCTACACAAACGTAGACCGGTGAACCTGCGTAGGTCGCGAAGCCTTCGGTGGCGAGGAACTTGGCGGAAACAAAAACCGCATCTGCCCCACTGTCGATGAGGACTTTCCCTTTTACTCCTGAGAGAGTGGCATCGAAAAGGGCAGTGTCTTGGTCCGCGTGGACCGTCGAAGTTGCGCATGCCGAGATGCACAGAATCGGTGGTGGTGGTGGTAATGCAGTCGGGAAGACCATCGATGGTACTTCTCTGGGACCGTGAGGCAAGGGGCAAAGGAGATTGGTCTGGGCCAAAAAGAGCGTTACACAGGGGTTTTCAGAAATAACGGTAACATCAGGCTCTAATTTCTGAGTTGGCCAACCGACGTCTCAATTCCTCTCGTCGGGGCATCGTGGGCACTTGGGTGGAGTCCCAGGGTTGAAGGTTCGAACCGTTCCGCACTTATAGCATAAGTTCTTCACTCGAGCAGCGGTGATGGAGGCCATGTCCCATGGGGCTCCATTGCTCTGCTTCCACCCTCGCTTGGTGGCGATTGCAAGGCTGCGGGCCGACTTCTCTTCTTCGGTATAGACGGGGCAAAAATCGGAGGATGGGGCACGTTGCCTCTTGGAGTCGCCCTCGGGGCCTCCCGTTGGCCTCGGCCTGCCGTGAGCCTGGGTGCTCGGCACCTTAGCGTGGGACTGCGTAGCAAGAGCAGAGGTTTCAGGTGTCAGAGATGGTAGTGCGATGGTGGATGGTCGGTCTTCGACCTTTGAGGCGAGGTCAATGAGTTGGTCAAGCGTGTCGAAACGACCCCCAATATTGGTAGGGTGCGAGCGGCAGCGGCATTCGATGGTCGGTTTCAGACCAAGGCGGAAAAGGACGAGCTGGGACTTGAGGTCGAGACCACCAGCGATTCGGACTTCGGTCAGGAAAACCTGGGCGTAGTGTCGAACAGAGTCGGTCTGCGTGATGGCGTGGGAGTGCAAGCGCTGGGTGGCTACGAGATCATCGTTCCCATACTTCGGGTCGAAATAGGAGAGGAAAGCGGTCTCGGCTTCCTCCCAGGTGAGTTCGTGAGGGCGGGCAGGGTCATTGCAAAGATGAAAGAACCAATCAGAAGCAGTACCCCCCAAAGAAACAGGCCAAGAACTTGGTGTCCTTCATCTTGTTGACCTCACAGAACAAGTTCAACGTGTGCCACCAAACCTTCCCTCTAGGGAGTTTCTTATCGTCAGTGCCCGTCCATAGACACGGTCGAATCGTCATCTTCGTCGAACGAGGGGTACTACTCGGTGCTCCTACCGCAATGACGGAGGCCATCTGGGCCATCAGGGTCTCCATGGCCTGGAGAGGGGACGGCACAGCGGCTCGGGCCCGAGCCTCGGCGAGGGAGGCCTGTAAAGTGGCCGTGGCGAGGGCTGCCTTCTCGTCCTCGTCCTTGCGGATGAGGTCCACTGCAGCTTGGTGGAGGAGGAGCGTCGACACAGGCAGCTGCTTCCTAGACGAGTTGATGGCGTCCTTGTATTGGTCAACCAAAATGTGAGCGTCTGCAAGCGCAGATAATCTGGCGACTCGAATAATTTCGGACGTGGAAGACGAATCGAGGTCGTCAGCGTGACCATCGTGGTCCACAGCGTTAGAGGCAGACATAGCGGGGAAAAAATCGGGTAAGAAAGGAACAGGCTTCGAAACCAAATGTGACGTCTGAAAGACGTCTTAGCTTGATATAAAGTATCAGGAGAGAAAGGAATTGAAACCTCTCTGTTTCTGGCCTCAGACACTCAAGCTCGGCTTAAGTACCCTACATTCTCCCGCGGTTCAGCGAATAAACCCGTTGATGCTTCTGGACATTCGCATATCATTAAGCCGTTGCTGAGATGCGAATATCCCGAGTCGCGGACGTAGGGCGCGCGAAGGGCGCGTTGACCGAGGGCGCGGACCAGTTTAAAGGTTGTAACCGTCTAGACAGGTCCCGTTAGCTCCCCTTCCTCGGGGAAGTCGTCGCCACCTCGAGGTAGCACAGGTGACGGATCGTTATCCTCTGATTTGGTAAGCCCACGTATAGGGAGCGGTTGTATCGTGCCTTGGCAGCGCTCGTGTGAAGCCTTCACCGATGAGCACAAATGACAGGATCGAACGTCGAGGTTAACAGCAAGGCGCATCGCCGGCCACCAGTAATAACGGCCGATAGAGTCGAACTTGCGTTCGCACTCCGGGTGCCCGCATCACCGGGTATCATGGACTGCGAACAAGGTGCGACTCTTGAGGCGTTTCCATTTGGGACCACGATCAGCGACTTGGATGCAACAGTTCGATACTGAACGATACGTACCACCCTCGTGAATAAGAACGCCCCGTGAGCCTTTTTACGTGGATCGGGATGGGCAAGGTGCGTGGGTAAGACTTTTCTTTAATGACGGTGAAGGCGCTTTGACATTCTTGGGCCCAGATTTTCGCAAAACCTGATCCCCGCAGTCCGGCGTTCCATTTACCGAGGGGTTTTAGCGGCGTTGAAATTGGCGATCCAACCCCAGGGTATGTTTGTCAGAGGGGCAGCGAGCGAGAAGTATCCTTAGTGGAACGGTTATACCTGCGTCGAGCAGGTCTGAGTCTGGCAGGCGTGACTGCCTGGACGTGCGTTCGTTAACTCGATTGCCATCCCCTCGAGAGCACGTGGCCGAGATACTTCATTTCGGAAGTTCGGGTTCGAAAAATATGCCTGTTTCGTTTAGGAAGAGGTGAGTCTTCCACTCGTTGGACCATTCGGTTGTTCCTTCGTGTTCTGCATCGGCTACTGAAGAGGATCTTCCAAGTAGACGATGGTGAATATGCCAATGAAATCTCGGAATGACTATCATGAAGGCCGATGGGGCGATGGCGAGTCCGGACGGCAGGACTTTCGATACTAGTATTCGTGGGGAAAAACAAATAGGCTGACGAACCCTATCGCACCCAAGTCATGGACTCGTTGTTGAATCTCGAGGAGTCCAGCGTGAGACTCGCAGTGTCCGCGTGAGGACGTCGGGGATGCCGCCAGTCACTGAGTGATGGGGCAAACAAACGGGGTGTCCCTACGAAGGACCTGAATTCGTATTGGCATGGGGAATTCTGGAAGTTGAACGAAGTCCCAATTGAACAGTTTCAGCTCGAGCTACGTTCACATTGCTGGTGAATATTCTGGTGGACACGAGCCCCGTCTCAGCCGGAGGTGCGTTCACTAAACGTAAGAAGTTTAGGGTGGAAAGTAGCCCAAGGGCCTTGCGTTCTGTAATTCCGAAAAGCTCGTTTCGACCCAAGCTGCAGGCTACAAGTTCAGGGTGTGTTGTCATGAGGCGTTGTCGATTCACGCCCGTCCTGGGGACCCAGGGGCCCAGGGGGTGGCCCGTGACCAGAGGCGGAAGCATTGGAGGTGACATTCGGGTCGTGAGTGGGAACGGGAAACGGAACAAGGAACGAGCATTTTGCTGTTGCAACGGAACAAGGGACAAGCAAAGCGCATTGGATCATTGGCTTATTATCATTACCCGTCCAAATGGGGGACTTTCGAGGGCAGGCATCACAAACGGAAACAAGTATCAATTCTGGATGCTCCAACGTTGGCATTACGACTTCTGACTTCTTACCGACGGGATAGCAACCTCGAGGTAGGAGAACCACTGTTTCAAGGAGCGGGGCGGGTGGGTGGGTGCATTGTCTAGCGAGGGTCCGGAAAGTAAGGTCCATGGAAGAGGGTGTTGATCTGCGGATAGGTGGGTGGGGGGGCCAGCGTGAAAAAAGATCAGGCTCCGTAACCAAATGTAACGTGTGAAACACGTCTAAGCTTGAAACGGAGTATCAGGAGAGAAAGGAGTTGAACCTCTCTATTGTCTGGCCTCTGAGTCAGACACTCAAGCTCTGCTTAAGTACCCTAAATTCTCCTTCGGTTCAGCGAATAAACCCGTTGATGCTTCTGGACATTCGCATATCATTAAGCCGTTGCTGGAGATGCGAATATCCCGTGTCGCGGACGTAGGGCGCGCGAAGGGCGCGTTGAACGAGGGCGCGGACCAGTTTAACGGTTGTAACCGTCTAGACAGGTCCCGTCAGCTCCCCTTAATCGGGGAAGTCGTCGCCACCCTCGAGGTAGCGCAGGTGACGGATCGTTATCTGTCACATTTAAATGTGACAGATAACGATCCGTCACCTGCGCTACCTCGAGGTGGCGACGACTTCCCCAAGGAAGGGGAACTGACGTGACCTGTCGGACGGTTCGAACCGTTAACCAGGTCCGCGCCTTACGTCCGCGCCCTACACGCGCCCTTCAGAAGGTTCGAGGACTGTGGAAGTTTAACTCGAATCAACGGGTTTATCGTTAAACCACGGGAGAATGTATGAGACTTAAGCCCGAAGCTTAACTCTCTAGGCCAGAAAACAGAGAGGTTCAATTCCTTTCTCTCCTGATACTTTATATCATATGTTTGAGTGCCCTTTTTATAATGATATTCGCCTCCGCTACCAGAAGCTGTTTACAGATATTTATAGGCATGTCCATGAGGATACCAACTTAACCGTATGGAATGTGGAATTCTGCGATTCCACATTCAGAACCTTTATGAATGGAAATGGCACTAAGTCTTTTTGGAGCAACCTAGCCGACTATCTTTCTACTTGTAGAAGAGCAAGACAGGAAGCCCTGGACTGCTTAGTGGCACCGTAATTTATCATCCCTTTTTTTCTTCTTCTTGTGACTTCTCATTTGTTAGCTTCTTACCTCCGCCACTGTAAGTGGTTGAGATCTGGGTCCGGCTCTAAGGGGTTTAATACCTACGCCACCAAAACGGTGGTTGGGAGTTTGGTTTGTTTGTCCTCGACACACCCCTGATGTAATGGGGTTTTTTGCTTTGTGGGTGCTTTTTCTTTTTGTTTAAAGCACAGAGTCTCATACACCCTCGCGGTGTCAAGTAGACTTTAACATGTAATGTAATGTAATGTAATGTAATATCAAGCTAAGACGTCTTTCAGACGTCACATTTGGTTTTGGAGCCTGTTCCTTTCTTACCCGATTTTTTTCCCGCTATGTCTGCCTCTAACGCTATGGACCACGATGGTCATGCTGACGACCTCGATTCGTCTTCCACGTCCGAAATTATTCGAGTCGCCAGAGCATCTGCGCTTGCAGACGCTCACGATCTTATCCGCCATCACAAGGAGGTTATTACCTCCTCCAGGAAGCAGTACCCTGCGTCCACTCTCATCGCGCACCAAGCGGCTTTGGACCTCATCCGCCAGGACGAGGAAGAGAAGGCTGCCATCGTCTCCGCTACGCTCCAGGCTACCCTCGCCGAGGCTCTGGCCAAGGCCGCTGAGCCTACCCCTCTGCAAGTCATGGAGGCCCTTATGGCCCAGGTGGCATCCGTCATTGCGGTAAGAGTGCCGACTAGTACCCCTCGTTCGACGAAGATGACAGAAAGACCCCCCGTATGGACGGGCATTGCCGATAAGAAACTCCCTAGGGGGAAAGTTTGGTGGCACGCGTTGAACTTGTTCTATGAGGTCAACGACATGAAGGACACCAAGTTCTTGGCCAATTTCTTTGGTAGTACTGCTTCGGATTGCTTTTTTCACCTTAACCATGACCCTGCCCGCCCTCACGAACTCTGAACTGAAACCGACCATCGAATGCCGCTGCCGCTCGCACCCTACCAATGTCGGTGGCCGTTTCAACTCGCTTGACCAACTCATTGACCTCGCCTCCAAGGTCGAAGACTGCCTGGCCACCATCGCACTGCCATATCTGACACCTGAAACCTCTGCTCTTGCCACGCAGTCCCACGCAAAGCCTAAGAGCACTCAGGCTCACGGCAGGCCGAGGCCGGCTGGTGCCCCCGAGGGCTCACGCATTCAGGCTCACGGAAGGCTGAGGCCCGTTGGTGCCCCCGAGGGCTCACGCATTCAGGCTCACGGAAGGCTGAGGCCGGCTGGTGGCCCCGAGGGCTCCCGCATGCAGGCTCACGGCATGCCAAGGCCAAATCAGTAAACTGTTCGATCTGTACCGCTGTGTTCTTGACTCGGGTACGACAGGACGGAGACACGAGTCCCACAACGATACTTGGGCACGTGCTCTCGGGCAACTGCCCCGACGAAACCATCTGCCATGATAAAAGCAATGGAAGACTGGCCTACATCTACCTGCTCGTAGCATCCTTGGATTCGCCAACGTTTTCGAACATTAATCCATGAACATTATGCCCTCAAGAGTCGCACCTTGTTCACAGTCCATGATACCCAGCGTAGCGGGCACCCGGGGTTTGAACGCACGTTCAACTCTATCGGCCGTTATTACTGGTTGCCGATCCTGCCAATCCTGCTTTGCAGATCTTGCCGATCCCGCCATCGACTTTGGCGATCCTGCCGGTCCTGCTTCGCAGATCTTGCCGATCCCGCCATAGTCTTTGTCGATCTTGCCGATCCTGCTCCGCAGATCTTGCCGATCCCGCCTTCGACTTTGGCGATCCTGCCGATCCTGCTTTGCAGATCTCGCCGTTCCCGACATAGTCTTTGCCGATCTTGGCAATCCTGCTTTGCCGATCTTGCCGATCCCGCCATTGTGGCCGATCTTGGCGATCCCGCTTAGCCGATCTTGCCGATCTTGCAACTCCTCAAAAATATACCTGGCCAGGTCCGTAACACACACACAACGAACCGTACACACAACGAACACGACCCGAACACGCACCGGGACAAAACAGGGACTGATCACCCCTCATAAGTCTCGCTTCCGAACGACAGCGCACGTACGCTGACCCCGAACGATGGCAATCCCTACCGCCTTACCAACTGAGACCTATAGCACCCGATTGCTTCACACGAGTCGCTCTCAAACCTCCCAACACGATACTCCCTTCTGACAGCCCTCAGGCGGTGTCTTGGTTTTACCATGCGACCCACGCCTTAGGCTGTGCAAAACAGGCCTTTCCAGCGCCCATACGCTAAACGACATCGACCATCGACCTCCCCGATGGCTGACACATCCACCCTACGTTCCACGTGTCCATACTCAAGGCTTACGTCCCCGATGGATCCCCGATAATTTGCCCCTATCCCGATCTTTCTGGGCTACCGACGACCCCTCTACAAAATTCGAACGGGTTCGTCTACGTAATCAGTGTAGTGGTCGACCACCAAATCGACTCAGGACTCCTTCGCTACTTCGTACAATGCCTGCACTCTGATCACGTTCCATACGTGGGAACTCGAATCCGACCTCACTGTTCCAAACGCTCCCATCGAGGTCCCACACGTCCCTGATCCGCACGCGCCGGTCCGTCCCTGCACTCGTCGCGAGGATTCGCCAGAAACACCTGATGAGTACGTCCTACGACAAAGCACACGACTCCAGGAGAAGTTGCGAGCTAGAGAGGGGGGAAATGTGACAGATAACGATCTGTCACCTGCGCTACCTCGAGGTGGCGACAACTTCCCCAAGGAAGGGGAACTGACGTGACCTGTCGGACGGTTTGAACCGTTAACCAGGTCTGCGCCTTACGTCCGCGCCCTACACGCGCCCTTCAGACGGTTCGAGGACTCTGGAAGTCTAACTCGAATCAACGGGTTTATCGCTAAACCACGGGGAACGGTCCCACGAAACGAGGGAGGAGCTTGCGAGCCCGACCTGGCCAATATTTTAGATTTTTCGTAGAGAGCATGACTTCCTGGCCGATGAGGAAGGTGACTGGTCGGCGATGCTGGTTAGCGTACGTGCGTTGTCGATCTTGGGCCGCCTGAAGGGCCTTTTTCGCACAGTCCAAAGCGTTGGTCATGTGTTCGACCCAAGACACCGCCTGTGGGCTGTCATGTGGGAGTATCGTATTGGGAGGCTGAAGAGCGACTCGTGGGTATCGTCCATAGAGGAGGCGGAACGGAAAATCGCGAATGCTACTGTTGTACGAGTTGTTGATAGCAAATTGCGCGTTCGGGAGGAGTTGAGACCAATTTTTCTGTGTCGTTGACGTAAAGTGACGGAGAGTGTCCTCGAGAACACTGTTCATTCGTTCGGTTTGACCGTCAGTCTGTGGATGAAACGCCGTCGACATCCCAGGTTCGATGGTACAGAGAGACTGGATCGTCTTCCAGAAAGCGCTCGTGAATTTGACGTCTCGATCGGTGATAAGGGAGGTCGGGGTCCCTTGTTCGCTGAGGATGATGCGGTGGAAGATTTTCGCAATCTGTTCTGCTCCATCGGTCGTCTTGCATGGAGCGAGTTTGACCATTTTTGTAAGTCGATCAACGATAACGAAGATCATGTCGTACCCCTCTGACTTGGGGAGGCCCACGATAAAATCCATGCTCAACGAATCAAATGGAGCGTTAGGTATCGGGAGCGGTTGGAGCGTGCCTTGGCTACGCTGGTGTGAAGCCTTCACCGATTGACACGAATGACAGGATCGAACGTAGTCGTTCACATCGAGGCGCATCGCAGGCCACCAGTAATAATGGCCGATAGAGTTGAACGTGCGTTCGAACCCCGGGTGCCCGCTACGCTGGGTATCATGGAAGGCGAACAAGATGCGACTCTTGAGGGCGTTACCATTTGGGACCACGATCTGCGTCTCGGATGCTGAACGTTTGGAGCGGCCTGAACCAACCCAGTAGCCATCGGGGGTTCGTGGTCAGTGTCGAGCTCGAATGCGCCTGTACATCCTTCGAGATAGCATCGCCATTCCCTAAGCGCGAGGTATACGGCGTGTAATTCCTGTTCGCCCGTGGTATAGTTGCGTTCGGCTTTCGAGAATTTGTGGGAATGGTAAGCTATCGGCCGACCCTCCTGAATGAGTACGCCCCCTGTCCCTTCAATAGAAGCGTCCGTGACAGCTCAAAAATCCTTCGTAGGATCAGGGTGGGCAAGCAGAGGAGCGTTGGTAAGGCTTTCTTTTATTGCGTCGAAGGCACTTTGACAGTCGGTGGTCCAGATAGTCGCGAAATCTGATCCCCGTAGTCCGGCATTCCGTTCACCGAGGGGTTTTAGCGGCGTTGAAATTGGCGATCCAACCCCAGGGTGGTGTTTGTTTGCGATAGCGGTCAGAGGGGCAGCGAGCGAGGAGTATCCTTGGATGAATTTGCGGAAAAAGTTGGCGAGTCCAAGGAACTGTTGTACGTGCTTCGAGCAAGTCGGTGTAGGCCAAGCAGCGACTGCCTTGACTTTGGTTTCGTTGACTCGAATGCCATCACCCGATAGCACATGTCCAAGGTATTTAACCTCCGGTTGGAAAAAACTGCATTTCTCCCGTTTGATGAAGAGGTGATTATCTTCCAAGCGCTGGAGAACAATCCGAAGGTGTTTTTCGTGCTCATCGTCGTTACTACTGAAAATCAGGATATCGTCCAAGTAGATAACGACAAATTTGCCGATGAGGTCGCGGAACACCGTGTTCATAACCTTCGTAAAGGCGGAGGGAGCGTTGGCGAGTCCGAACTGTAGGACCTTGAATTCGTAGAGCCCCATGGGGGTAATGAACGCAGTTTTCGGTACGTCTGAATCGTGTAAGCGTATGTTGTGGTATGCGTTTTGGAGGTCCAGGTTGGAGAAAACCTTGGCACCTCGGACCTGGTCGAAGAGATCGTCGATGCGAGGTAGCGGGTATCGGTTCGGAATCGTGACCTTGTTGAGTTTTCTATAATCAATGGCCATGCGCCAAGAGCCATCGGGTTTGGCTACGAAAAGGATCGGCGATCCCCAAGGACTCGAGCTCGGATGAATGAATCCCTTCGCGAGGAGGTCCTTGACTTGCTGTTCGACTTCGAGGAGTTCGGCCGGGGACAGTCGGTGTCCTCTCGAGAATTTTGGGCTGGTCAGTGGGTCGATCAGTGGGCAGACGAGAGGTGCGTCTGGACGTAATTCCGAGACCGAGTCGGCTGTGGAGAAAGCCTTGGCGAAGTCTTTCTCACAGTTCAGGACAATTTGATCACGTCGGGTCGTGTGATCGGGGTCGTTTTGGGCTGTTCGTGCGTTAAGAACGAATGCATCGTCGCTATCGTCGAGCTGGGTAACGACCACTTCGAAGCAAGTGAGGTTCTGTTTCTGCCTTCGGACCCACCATTTGAGCGTTTGGTTGGTCATCAAGCCTGGGCTGTGACAGACCACCGAGTCGAAGAGTGCGGTTTTGGCGAGAGTGTAGGCTACGAGCTCAGGTATGGAGTACGGTGTCGATTCGAGGCGAGTAGAATATAATTCCACCGTGTTCTGGTCTGTTTTTCGAGGTGTCCGAAGGGTCGCCTTCATACGAGTTGTTTCGAAACTGAGGCAAACTCGCGACTGGAGCATCCAAGAGCGTCCAAGGAGTGCTGTCGTAGTGGGGCCGAGGGTAGGGAGGACATACGCGCCCTTGACCTTCGATCTGTGTTTGCCGAGGTCGAGAGTAAAATCTGCACGAGTCGTGGTGAGTACTGTTGAACCGTCAGCTACACAAACGTAGACCGGTGAACCTGCGTAGGTCGCGAAGCCTTCGGTGGCGAGGAACTTGGCGGAAACAAAAACCGCATCTGCCCCACTGTCGATGAGGACTTTCCCTTTTACTCCTGAGAGAGTGGCATCGAAAAGGGCAGTGTCTTGGTCCGCGTGGACCGTCGAAGTTGCGCATGCCGAGATGCACAGAATCGGTGGTGGTGGTGGTAATGCAGTCGGGAAGACCATCGAAGCAGAGCAAAGGGGCAAAGGAGATTGGTCTGGGCCAAAAAGAGCGTTACACAGGGGTTTTCAGAAATAACGGTAACATCAGGCTCTAATTTCTGAGTTGGCCGACCGACGTCTCAATTCCTCTCGTCGGGGCATCGTGGGCACTTGGGTGGAGTCCCAGGGTTGAAGGTTCGAACCGCTCCGCACTTATAGCATAAGTTCTTCACTCGAGCAGCGGTGATGGAGGCCATGTCCCATGGGGCTCCATTGCTCTGCTTCCACCCTCGCTTGGTGGCGATTGCAAGGCTGCGGGCCGACTTCTCTTCTTCGGTATAGACGGGGCGAAAATCGGAGGATGGGGCACGTTGCCTCTTGGAGTCGCCCTCGGGGCCTCCCGTTGGCCTCGGCCTGCCGTGAGCCTGGGTGCTCGGCACCTTAGCGTGGGACTGCGTAGCAAGAGCAGAGGTTTCAGGTGTCAGAGATGGTAGTGCGATGGTGGATAGTCGGTCTTCGACCTTTGAGGCGAGGTCAATGAGTTGGTCAAGCGTGTCGAAACGACCCCCAATATTGGTAGGGTGCGAGCGGCAGCGGCATTCGATGGTCGGTTTCAGACCAAGGCGGAAAAGGACGAGCTGGGACTTGAGGTCGAGACCACCAGCGATTCGGACTTCGGTCAGGAAAACCTGGGCGTAGTGTCGAACAGAGTCGGTCTGCGTGATGGCGTGGGAGTGCAAGCGCTGGGTGGCTACGAGATCATCGTTCCCATACTTCGGGTCGAAATAGGAGAGGAAAGCGGTCTCGGCTTCCTCCCAGGTGAGTTCGTGAGGGCGGGCAGGGTCATTGCAAAGATAAAGGACACCAAGTTCTTGGCCTGTTTCTTTGGGGGTACTGCTTCTGATTGGTAAATGTGACAGATAACGATCCGTCACCTGCGCTACCTCGAGGTGGCGACGACTTCCCCGAGGAAGGGGAACTGACGTGACCTGTCGGACGGTTCGAACCGTTAACCAGGTCCGCGCTTTACGTCCGCGCCCTACACGCGCCCTTCAGACTATTCGAGTACTCTGGAAAGCTAATTCGAATCAACGGGTTTATCGCTAAACCACGGGAGAATGTATGAGACTTAAGCCCGAAGCTTAACTCTCTAGGCCAGAAAACAGAGAGGTTCGATTCCTTTCTCTCCTGATACTTCGCTTCAAGCTTAGACGTGTTTCACACGTTACATTTGGTTTACGGAGCCTGATCTCTTTTTTTCACGCTGGCCCACCCCCCCACCTATCCGCAGATCAACGCCCTCTTCAGTGGACTTACTTTCCGGACCCTCGATGGACACTGCACCCACCCACCCACCCGTCCGCCCTGCTTCTTGGAACAGGGGCTCTCCTACCTCGAGGCTGCTACCCCGTCGGTAAGAAGTCGTGATGCCTCTGCCTGCCCTCGAAAGACCCCCATTTGGACGGGCCACGATAAATTGATAATATGCCTTTGATACCTGTTGCGTTACGCTTGTCCCCTGTTCCGTTGCAGCAGCGAATGCTCGTTCCTTGTTCCGTTTCCCGTCCCCACTCACGCCCCGAATTACACCTCCCATGCTTTCGCCTCTGGTCACGGGCCACCCTCTGGGTCCCCAGGACGGGCCTGACACGACAACGGCTCACGACAACACACCCTGAACTTCTAGCCTGCAGGTTGGGTCGAAACGAGCTCTTCGAAATTGCAGAACGCAACGCCCTTGGGCTACTGTCCACCAGAAATTGACAAGTTAAGTGAGCGCACCTCCAGCTGAGACGGGGCTCGTGTCCACCTGAATATTCACCAGCAAAGTGAACGCAGCTCCAGCTGAAACTGTTCAATTGGGACTTCGTTCGACTTCCAGAATTCCCCACGCCAATACGAATTCAGGCCCCTCGTAGGGACACCTCGTTTATTCGCCCCATCACTGGCGGCAGCCCCGAAGTCCTCACGCGGACACCGCGAGTCTCACGCTGGACTCCTCGAGGTTCAACAACGCGTCCATGACTTGGGCGCGATAGGCTTCGCCAGCCCATTTATTACGATGCAGTCCACGAAGGGACAACCGAATGGTCCTACAACTAATGGAAGACTCACCTCTTCTACACGACACAGGCATATTCTCCCAACCCGAACTCCCGAAGTGCAGTATCTCGGCCACGTGCTCTCGGCGGAGGATGGAAATCTATGCAACGAAACGCACGTCAAGGCAGTCACGCCTGTTCGACACCGACCTGCTCGAAGCACGTACAACAGTTCCTTGGACTAGCCAACTTTTTCCGCAAATTCATCCAAGGATACTCCTCGCTCGCTGCCCCTCTGACCGCTATCGCAAACAAACACCACCCTGGGGTTGGATCGCCAATTTCAACGCCGCTAAAACCCCTCGGTAAACGTAATGCCGGACTGCGGGGATCAGATTTCGCGACTATCTGGACCCAAGACTGTCGAAGTGCCTTCGACGCAATAAAATAAAGCCTTACCAACGCTCCTCTGCTTGCCCACCCTGATCCTACGAAGGATTTTCGAGCTGTCACGGACGCTTCTATCGAAGGGACAGGGGGTGTTCTCTTTCAGGAGGGTTGGCCGATAGCTTTCCATTCCCACAAGTTCTCGAAAACTCGCGCTTAAGGAATGGCGATGCTATCTCGAAGAATGTACAGGCGAATTCGAAATCGATACTGATCACGAACCACTAGTCTACCTCGCTAATCAACCGATGCTTTCACGTAAGCAAGCCCGAGGCTTTCACGTAAGCAATACATGGAATTTTCCTCTGTGGAACGACTCGACCCTATCCACCCTCGGGAAATTTCCCCCGATATTTTGCTCGCGTCCGAACGTGACTCTTGGTTCCGGTGTCCCCGAAACACGCAACGCCTTACCCTACGCCCCGATGGCTCCTGGGTTGGTTCAGGCCGCTCTAAACGTTCAGCATCCGAGGCGCAGATCGTGGTCCCAAATGGCAACGCCCTCAAGAGTCGCATCTTGTTCGCCTTCCATTATACCCAGTGTGGCGGGCACCCGGGGTTCGAAAATGTGACAGATAACGATCCGCCACCTGCGCTACCTCGAGGTGGCGACGACTTCCCCGAGGAAGGGGAACTGACGTGACCTGTCGTACGGTTCGAACGGTTAACCAGGTCCGCGCCTCACGTCCGCGCCCTACACGCGCCCTTCAGACGGTTCGAGGACTCCGGAAGTCTAACTCGAATAGACGGGTTTATCGGTAAACCACGGGAGAATGTATGAGACTTAAGCCCGAAGCTTAACTCTCTAGGCCAGAAAACAGAGAGGTTCAATTCCTTTCTCTCCTGATACTTTATATCAAGCTAAGACGTCTTTCAGACGTCACATTTGGTTTTGGAGCCTGTTCCTTTCTTACCCGATTTTTTTCCCGCTATGTCTGCCTCTAACGCTATGGACCACGATGGTCATGCTGACGACCTCGATTCGTCTTCCACGTCCAAAATTATTCGAGTCGCCAGAGCATCTGCGCTTGCAGACGCTCACGATCTTATCCGCCATCACAAAGAGGTTATTACCTCCTCCAAGAAGCAGTACCCTGCGTCCACTCTCATCGCGCACCAAGCGGCTTTGGACCTCATCCGCCAGGACGAGGAAGAGAAGGCTGCCATCGTCTCCGCTACGCTCCAGGCTACCCTCGCCGAGGCTCTGGCCAAGGCCGCTGAGCCTACCCATCTGCAAGTCATGGAGGCCCTTATGGCCCAGGTGGCATCCGTCATTGCGGTAAGAGTGCCGACTAGTACCACTCGTTCGACGAAGATGACAGAAAGACCCCCCGTATGGACGGGCATTGCCGATAAGAAACTCCCTAGGGGGAAAGTTTGGTGGCACGCGTTGAACTTGTTCTATGAGGTCAACGACATGAAGGACACCAAGTTCTTGGCCAATTTCTTTGGTAGTACTGCTTCGGATTGCTTTTTTCACCTTAACCATGACCCTGCCCGCCCTCACGAACTCACTTGGGAGGAAGCCGAGACCGCTTTCCTCTCCTATTACGACCCTAAGTATGGGAACGACGATCTCGTAGCTACCCAGCGCTTGCACTCCCACGCTATTACGCAGATCGACTCTGTTCGACACTACGCCCAAGTGTTCCTCGCCGAGGTCCGCATCGCTGGTGGTATCGACCTGAAATCCTAGCTCATTCTGTTCCGCCTTGGCCTGAAACCGACCATCGAATGCCGCTGCCGCTCGCACCCTACCAATGTCGGTGGCCGTTTCAACTCGCTTGACCAACTCATTGACCTCGCCTCCAAGGTCGAAGACCGCCTGGCCACCATCGCACTGCCATATCTGACACCTGAAACCTCTGCTCTTGCCACGCAGTCCCACGCAAAGCCTAAGAGCACTCAGGCTCACGGCAGGCCGAGGCCGGCTGGTGCCCCCGAGGGCTCACGCATTCAGGCTCACGGAAGGCCGAGGCCGGCTGGTGGTCCTGAGGGCTCCCGCATGCAGGCTCACGGCAGGCCAAGGCCAAATCAGTAAACTGTTCGATCTGTACCGCTGTGTTCTTGACTCGGGTACGACAGGACGGAGACACGAGTCCCACAACGATACTTGGGCACGTGCTCTCGGGCACCTGCCCCGACGAAACCATCTGCCATGATAAAAGCAATGGAAGACTGGCCTATATCTACCTGCTCGTAGCATCCTTGGATTCGCCAACGTTTTCGAACATTAATCCATGAACATTATGCCCTCAAGAGTCGCACCTTGTTCACTGTCCATGATACCCAGCGTAGCGGGCACCCGGGGTTTGAACGCACGTTCAACTCTATCGGCCGTTATTACTGGTTGCCGATCCTGCCGATCCTGCTTTGCAGATCTTGCCGATCCCGCCATCGACTTTGGCGATCCTGCCGATCCTGCTTCGCAGATCTTGCCAATCCCGCCATAGTCTTTGCCGATCTTGCCGATCCTGCTCCGCAGATATTGCCGATCCCGCCTTCGACTTTGGCGATCCTGCCGATCCTGCTTTGCAGATCTCGCCGTTCCCACCATAGTCTTTGCCGATCTTGGCAATCCTGCTTAGCCGATCTTGCCGATCCCGCCATTGTGGCCGATCTTGGCGATCCCGCTTAGCCGATCTTGCCGATCTTGCAACTCCTCAAAAATATACCTGGCCAGGTCCGTAACACACACACAACGAACCGTACACACAACGAACACGACCCGAACACGAACCGGGACAAAACAGGGACTGATCACCCCTCATAAGTCTCCCTTCCTAACGACAGCGCACGCACGCTGACCCCGATGGCAATCCCGACCGCCTTACCAACTGAGACCAATTGCACCCGATTGCTTCACACGAGTCGCTCTCCAACCTCCCGACACGATACTCCCTTCTGACAGCCCTCAGGCGGTGTCTTGGGTTCAACATGTGACCAACGCCTTGGACTGTGCGAAACAGGCCTTTCCGAGGATCGACAGCGCCCTGACGCTAAACGACCACGACCATTTACCTCCTCGAGGGCTGACGCATCCACCCTGCGTTCCACGTGTCCATACTCCAGGCTTACTTCCCCGATGGATCCCCGATAATTGGCCCCTACCCCCATTCATTCTGGGCTACCGACGACCCCTCTACGAAATTCGAACGGGTTCGTCTACGTAATCAGTGTAGTGGTCGACCACCAAATCGACTCAGGACTCCTTCGCTACTTCGTACAGTGCCTGCACTCTGATCACGTCCATGCGTGGGAACTCGAATCCGACCTCGCTGTTCCTAACGCTCCCATCGAGGTCCCACACGTCCCTGATCCGCACGCGCCGGTCCGCCCCTGCACTCGTCACGAGGACTCGACAGACACCCTTGACGAGTACGTCCTACGACAAAGCACACGACTCCAGGAGAAGTCGCAAGCTAGAGAGGGGGGAAATGTGACAGATAACGATCCGTCACCTGCGCTACCTCGAGGTGGCGATGACTTCCCCGAGGAAGGGGAACTGACGTGACCTGTCGGACGGTTCGAACGATTAACCAGGTCCGCGCCTCACGTCCGCGCCCTACACGCGCCCTTCAGACGGTTCGAGGACTCCGGAAGTCTAACTCGAATAGACGGATTTATCGGTAAACCACGGGAGAATGTATGAGAGTTAAGCCCGAGCTTAACTCTCTAGGCCAGAAAACAGAGAGGTTCAATTCCTTTCTCTCCTCATACTTTATATCAAGCTAAGACGTCTTTCAGACGTCACATTTGCGTTATGTAATTCCGAAAAGCTCGTTTCGACCCAAGCTGCAGGCTACAAGTTCAGGGTGTGTTGTCGTGAGGCGTTGTCGATTCACGCCCGTCCTGGGGACCCAGGGGCCCAGGGGGTGGCCCGTGACCAGAGGCGGAAGCATGGGAGGTGACATTCGGGTCGTGAGTGGGAACGGGAAACGGAACAAGGAACGAGCATTTCGCTGTTGCAACGGAACAAGGGACAAGCAAAGCGCATGGGATCATTGGCTTATTATCATTACCCGTCCAAATGGGGGACTATCGAGGGCAGGCATCACAAACGGAAACAAGTATCAATTCTGGATGCTCCAACGTTGGCATTACGACTTCTGAGTTCTTACCGACGGGATAGCAACCTCGAGGTAGGAGAACCACTGTTTCAGGGAGCGGGGCGGGTGGGTGGGTGCATTGTCTAGCGAGGGTCCAGAAAGTAAGGTCCACGGAAGAGGGTGTTGATCTGCGGATAGGTGGGTGGGGGGGCCAGCGTGAAAAAAGATCAGGCTCCGTAACCAAATGTAACGTGTGAAACACGTCTAAGCTTGAAACGGAGTATAAGGAGAGAAAGGAGTTGAACCTCTCTATTGTCTGGCCTCAAACACTCAAGCTCGGCTTAAGTACCCTACATTCTCCCGCGGTTCAGCGAATAAACCCGTTGATGCTTCTGGACATTCGCATATCATTAAGCCGTTGCTGGAGATGCGAATATCCCGAGTCGCGGACGTAGGGCGCGCGAAGGGCGCGTTGACCGAGGGCGCGGACCAGTTTAACGGTTGTAACCGTCTAGACAGGTCCCGTCAGCTCCCCTTCCTCGGGGAAGTCGTCGCCACCTCGAGGTAGCGCAGGTGACGGATCGTTATCTGTCACATTTCCCAAAGAAACAGGCCAAGAACTTGGTGTCCTTCATCTCTGCAATGACCCTGCCCGCCCTCACGAACTCACCTGGGAGGAAGCCGAGACCGCTTTCCTCTCCTATTTCGACCCGAAGTATGGGAACGATGATCTCGTAGCCACCCAGCGCTTGCACTCCCACGCCATCACGCAGACCGACTCTGTTCGACACTACGCCCAGGTTTTCCTGACCGAAGTCCGAATCGCTGGTGGTCTCGACCTCAAGTCTCAGCTCGTCCTTTTCCGCCTTGGTCTGAAACCGACCATCGAATGCCGCTGCCGCTCGCACCCTACCAATATTGGGGGTCGTTTCGACACGCTTGACCAACTCATTGACCTCGCCTCAAAGGTCGAAGACCGACTATCCACCATCGCACTACCATCTCTGACACCTGAAACCTCTGCTCTTGCTACGCAGTCCCACGCTAAGGTGCCGAGCACCCAGGCTCACGGCAGGCCGAGGCCAACGGGAGGCCCCGAGGGCGACTCCAAGAGGCAACGTGCCCCATCCTCCGATTTTCGCCCCGTCTATACCGAAGAAGAGAAGTCGGCCCGCAGCCTTGCAATCGCCACCAAGCGAGGGTGGAAGCAGAGCAATGGAGCCCCATGGGACATGGCCTCCATCACCGCTGCTCGAGTGAAGAACTTATGCTATAAGTGCGGAACGGTTCGAACCTTCAACCCTGGGACTCCACCCAAGTGCCCACGATGCCCCGACGAGAGGAATTGAGACGTCGGTCGGCCAACTCAGAAATTAGAGCCTGATGTTACCGTTATTTCTGAAAACCCCTGTGTAACGCTCTTTTTGGCCCAGACCAATCTCCTTTGCCCCTTGCCTCACGGTCCCAGAGAAGTACCATCGATGGTCTTCCCGACTGCATTACCACCACCACCACCGATTCCGTGCATCTCGGCATGCGCAACTTCGACAGTCCACGCGGACCAAGACACTGCCCTTTTTGATGCCACTCTCTCAGGAGTAAAAGGGAAAGTCCTCATCGACAGTGGGGCAGATGCGGTTTTTGTTTCCGCCAAGTTCCTCGCCACCGAAGGCTTCGCGACCTACGCAGGTTCACCGGTCTACGTTCGTGTAGCTGACGGTTCAACAGTACTCACCACGACTCGTGCAGATTTTACTCTCGACCTCGGCAAACACAGATCGAAGGTCAAGGGCGCGTATGTCCTCCCTACCCTCGGTCCCTGATCCGCACGCGCCGGTCCGCCCCCGCACTCGTCGCGAGGCCTTGACAGAAACCCCTGACGAGTACGTCCAACGAACAAGCACACGACTTTGGGAGAAGTCGTGAGCTAGAGAGGGGGGAAATGTGATAGATAACGATCCGTCACCTGCGATACCTCGAGGTGGCAACGACTTCCCCGAGGAAGGGTAGCTGACGGGACCTGTCTAGACGGTTACAACCGTTAAACTGGTCCGCGCCCTCGGTCAACGCGCCCTTCGCACGCCCTATGTCCGCGACTCGGGATATTCGCATCTCCAGCACCGGCTTAATGATATGCGAATGTCCAGAAGCATCAACGGGTTTATTCGCTGAACCGCGGGAGAATGTAGGGTACTTAAGCCGAGCTTGAGTGTCTGAGGCCAGAAAACAGAGAGGTTCAATTCCTTTCTCTCCTGATACTTTATATCAAGCTAAGACGTCTTTCAGACGTCACATTTGGTTTTGGAGCCTGTTCCTTTTTTTACCCGATTTTTTTCCCGCTATGTCTGCCTCTAACGCTGTGGACTACGATGGTCACGCTGACGACCTCGATTCGTCTTCCACGTCCGAAATTATTCGAGTCGCCAGATTATCTGCGCTTGCCGACGCTCACATTTTGGTTGACCAATACAAGGACGCCATCAACTCGTCTAGGAAGTAGCTGCCTGTGTTGACGCTCCTCCTCCACCAAGCTGCAGTGGACCTCATCGGCAAGGACGAGGACGAGAAGGCAGCCCTCGCCACGGCCGCTTTACAGGCCTCCCTCGCCGAGGCTCGGGCCCAAGCCGCTGTGCCGTCCCCTCTCCAGGCCATGGAGACCCTGATGGCCCAGATGGCCTCCGTCATTGCGGTAAGAGCACCGAGTAGTACCCCTCGTTCGACGAAGATGACGATTTGACCGTGTCTATGGACGGGCACTGACGATAAGAAACTCCCTAGAGGGAAGGTTTTGTGGCACACGTTGAACTTGTTCTGTGAGGTCAACGAGATGAAGGACACCAAGTTCTTGGCCTGTTTCTTTGGGGGTACTGCTTCTGATTGGTTCTTTCATCTTTGCAATGACCCTGCCCGCCCTCACGAACTCACCTGGGAGGAAGCCGAGACCGCTTTCCTCTCCTATTTCGACCCGAAGTATGGGAACGATGATCTCGTAGCCACCCAGCGCTTGCACTCCCACGCCATCACGCAGACCGACTCTGTTCGACACTACGCCCAGGTTTTCCTGACCGAAGTCCGAATCGCTGGTGGTCTCGACCTCAAGTCCCAGCTCGTCCTTTTCCGCCTTGGTCTAAACCGACCATCGAATGCCGCTGCCGCTCGCACCCTACCAATATTGGGGGTCGTTTCGACACGCTTGACCAACTCATTGACCTCGCCTCAAAGGTCGAAGACCGATTATCCACCATCGCACTACCATCTCTGACACCTGAAACCTCTGCTCTTGCTACGCAGTCCCACGCTAAGGTGCCGAGCACCCAGGCTCACGGCAGGCCGAGGCCAACGGGAGGCCCCGAGGGCGACTCCAAGAGGCAACGTGCCCCATCCTCCGATTTTTGCCCCGTCTATACCGAAGAAGAGAAGTCGGCCCGCAGCCTTGCAATCGCCACCAAGCGAGGGTGGAAGCAGAGCAATGGAGCCCCATGGGACATGGCCTCCATCACCGCTGCTCGAGTGAAGAACTTATGCTATAAGTGCGGAACGGTTCGAACCTTCAACCCTGGGACTCCACCCAAGTGCCCACGATGCCCCGACGAGAGGAATTGAGACGTCGGTCGGCCAACTCAGAAATTAGAGCCTTATGTTACCGTTATTTCTGAAAACCCCTGTGTAACGCTCTTTTTGGCCCAGACCGATCTCCTTTGCCCCTTGCCTCACGGTCCCAGAGAAGTACCATCGATGGTCTTCCCGACTGCATTACCACCACCGATACTCCTCGCTCGCTGCCCCTCTGACCGCTATCGCAAACAAACACCACCCTGGGGTTGGATCGCCAATTTCAACGCCGCTAAAACCCCTCGGTGAACGGAATGCCGGACTACGGGGATCAGATTTCGCGACTATCTGGACCACCGACTGTCAAAGTGCCTTCGACGCAATAAAAGAAAGCCTTACCAACGCTCCTCTGCTTGCCCACCCTGATCCTACGAAGGATTTTCGAGCTGTCACGGACGCTTCTATCGAAGGGACAGGGGGCGTACTCCTTCAGGAGGGTCGGCCGATAGCTTACCATCCCCACAAATTCTCGAAAGCCGAACGCAACTATACCACGGGCGAACAGGAATTACTCGCCGTATACCTCGCGCTTAGGGAATGGCGATGCTATCTCGAAGGATGTACAGGCGCATTCGAGCTCGACACTGACCACGAACCACTTGTCTACCTCGCTAACCAACCGATGCTTTCACGTAAGCAAGCCCGCTACATGGAATTTTTCTCGCGCTTCTCGAACATGAAGTGGAACCACATCGCTGGTCGTACCAATGTGGCTGACCCCTTGAGCCGACATCCAACCTTCTCGATTGCTCTAACGGTGGAACGGATCCATCCCGACGATCCTATCCACTCTCGCAAAATTTCCCCCGATATCTTACTCGCATACAAACGCGACTCTTGGTTCCGGTGTCCACGCAACACGCAACACCTTACCCTTCGCCCCGATGGCTACTGGGTTGGTTCAGGCCGCTCCAAACGTTCAGCATCCGAGACGCAGATCGTGGTCCCAAATGGTAACGCCCTCAAGAGTCGCATCTTGTTCGCCTTCCATGATACCCAGCGTAGCGGGCACCCAGGGTTCGAACGCACATTCAACTCTATCGGCCGTTATTACTGGTGGCCTGCGATGCGCCTCGATGTGAACGACTACGTTCGATCCTGTCATTCGTGTCAATCGGTGAAGGCTTCACACCAGCGTAGCCAAGGCACGCTCCAACCGCTCCCGATACCTAACGCTCCATTCGATTCGTTGAGCATGGATTTTATCGTGGGCCTCCCCAAGTCAGAGGGGTACGACATGATCTTCGTTATCGTTGATCGACTTACAAAAATGGTCAAACTCGCTCCATGCAAGACGACCGATGGAGCAGAACAGATTGCGAAAATCTTCCACCGCATCATCCTCAGCGAACAAGGGACCCCGACCTCCCTTATCACCGATCGAGACGTCAAATTCACGAGCGCTTTCTGGAAGACGATCCAGTCTCTCTGTACCATCGAACCCGGGATGTCAACGGCGTTTCATCCACAGACTGACGGTCAAACCGAACGAATGAACAGTGTTCTCGAGGACACTCTCCGTCACTTTACGTCAACGACACAGAAAAATTGGTCTCAACTCCTCCTGAACGCGCAATTTGCTATCAACAACTCGTACAACAGTAGCATTCGCGATTTTCCGTTCCGCCTCCTCTATGGACGATACCCACGAGTCGCTCTTCAGCCTCCCGATACGATACTCCCACATGACAGCCCACAGGCGGTGTCTTGGGTCGAACACATGACCAACGCTTTGGACTGTGCGAAAAAGGCCCTTCAGGCGGCCCGAGATCTACAACGCACGTACGCTAACCAGCATCGCCGACCAGTCACCTTCCTTATCGGCCAGGAAGTCATGCTCTCTACGAAAAATCTGAAACATTGGCCAGGTCGGGCTCGCAAGCTCCTCCCTCGTTTCGTGGGACCGTTCCCCGTCACTCGTGTCTACGATAAGCACGGTGAAACCCTCGCTGCTACCCTCGACCTTCCCGTTGGATGGCGTCTTCATCCCACGTTTCACTTGTCCTTACTCAAGGCTTACGTCCCCGATGGATCCCCGATGATCCGCCCGAACCCCGATCATTTCCGGACTACTGACGAGCCAGTCTATGAAATCGGAAAAGTGGTCGACCACAAAATCGAATCTGGACTCCTACGCTACTACGGTCAGGGGCTGCACTCTGATCACGTCCATACGTGGGAACTCGAATCCGACCTCGCTGTTCCAAACGCTCCCATTGAGGTCCCACACGTCCCTGATCCGCACGCGCCGGTCCGCCCCTGCACTCGTCGCGGGGACTCGACAGAAACCCCTGACGAGTACGTCCTACGACAAAGCACACGACTCCAGGAGAAGTCGCGAGCTAGAGAGGGGGGAAATGTGACAGATAACGATCCGTCACCTGCGCTACCTCGAGGTGGCGACGACTTCCCCGAGGAAGGGGAACTGACATGACCTGTCGGACGGTTCGAACCGTTAACCAGGTCCGAGCCTTACGTCCGCACCCTACACGCGCCCTTCAGACTATTCGAGTACTCTGGAAGGCTAATTCGAATCAACGGGTTTATCGTTAAACCACGGGAGAATGTATGAGACTTAAGCCCGAAGCTTAACTCTCTAGGCCAGAAAACAGAGAGGTTCGATTCCTTTCTCTCCTGATACTTCGCTTCCAGCTTAGACGTGTTTCACACGTTACATTTGGTTTACGGAGCCTGATCTCTTTTTTTTCACGCTGGCCCACCCCCCCACCTATCCGCAGATCAACGCCCTCTTCAGTGGACTTACTTTCCAGACCCTCGCTGGACACTGCACCCACCCACCCACCCGTCCGCCCCGCTTCTTGGAACAGAGGCTCTCCTACCTCGAGGCTGCTACCCCGCCGGTAAGAAGTCGTGATGCCTCTGCCTGCCCTCGAAAGACCCCCATTTGGACGGGCCATGATAAATTGATAATATGCCTTTGATACCTGTTGCGTTACGCTTGTCCCTTGTTCCGTTGCAGCAGCGAATGCTCGTTCCTTGTTCCGTTTCCCGTCCCCACTCACGCCCCGAATTACACCTCCCATGCTTTCGCCTCTGGTCACGGGCCACCCTCTGGGTCCCCATGACGGGCCTGACACGACAACGGCTCACGACAACACACCCTGAACTTGTAGCCTGCAGGTTGGGTCGAAACGAGCTCTTCGAAATTGCAGAACGCAACGCCCTTGGGCTACTGTCCACCAGAAATTAACAAGTTAAGTGAGCGCACCTCCAGCTGAGACGGGGCTCGTGTCCACCTGAATATTCACCAGCAAAGTGAACGCAGCTCCAGCTGAAACTGTTCAATTGGGACTTCGTTCGACTTCCAGAATTCCCCACGCCAATACGAATTCAGGCCCCTCGTAGGGACACCTCGTTTATTCGCCCCATCACTGGCGGCAGCCCCAAAGTCCTCACGCGGACACCGCGAGTCTCACGCTGGACTCCTCGAGGTTCAACAACGCGTCCATGACTTGGGCGCGATAGGCTTCGCCAGCCCATTTATTACGATGCAGTCCACGAAGGGACAACCGAATGGTCCTACAACTAATGGAAGACTCACCTCTTCTACACGACACAGGCATATTCTCCCAACCCGAACTCCCGAAGTGCAGTATCTCGGCCACGTGCTCTCGGCGGGGGATGGAAATCGATGCAACGAAACGCACGTCAAGGCAGTCACGCCTGTCCGACACCGACCTGCTCGAAGCACATACAACAGTTCCTTGGACTCGCCAACTTTTTCCGCAAATTCATCCAAGGATACTCCTCGCTCGCTGCCCCTCTGACCGCTATCGCAAACAAACACCACCCTGGGGTTGGATCGCCAATTTCAACGCCGCTAAAACCCCTCGGTAAACGGAATGCCGGACTGCGGGGATCAGATTTCGCGACTATCTGGACCCAAGACTGTCGAAGTGCCTTCGACGCAATAAAATAAAGCCTTACCAACGCTCCTCTGCTTGCCCACCCTGATCCTACGAAGGATTTTCGAGCTGTCACGGACGCTTCTATCGAAGGGACAGGGGGTGTTCTCTTTCAGGAGGGTTGGCCGATAGCTTTCCATTCCCACAAGTTCTCGAAAACTCGCGCTTAAGGAATGGCGATGCTATCTCGAAGAATGTACAGGCGAATTCGAAATCGATACTGATCACGAACCACTAGTCTACCTCGCTAATCAACCGATGCTTTCACGTAAGCAAGCCCGAGGCTTTCACGTAAGCAATACATGGAATTTTCCTCTGTGGAACGACTCGACCCTATCCACCCTCGGGAAATTTCCCCCGATATTTTGCTCACGTCCGAACGTGACTCTTGGTTCCGGTGTCCCCAAAACACGCAACGCCTTACCCTACGCCCCGATGGCTCCTGGGTTGGTTCAGGCCGCTCTAAACGTTCAGCATCCGAGGCGCAGATCGTGGTCCCAAATGGCAACGCCCTCAAGAGTCGCATCTTGTTCGCCTTCCATTATACCCAGTGTGGCGGGCACCCGGGGTTCGAACGCACGTTCAACTCTATCGGCCGTTATTACTGATGGCCTACGATGCGCCTTGATGTTAACGATTACGTTCGATCCTGTCACTCGTGCCAATCGGTGAGGGCTTCACACGAGCGCTGCCAAGGCACGCTACAACCGCTCCCCATTCGTGGGCTTACCAAAAACAGAGGGGTCTGAATCCACGAAAAATATACCAGGCCAGGTCCGTAACACACACACACTACAAACCGTACACACAACGAACACGAACCGGGACTAAACAGGAACTGATCACCCCTCATAAGTCTCCTTTCCGAACGACAGCGCACGTACGCTGACCCCGAGCGATGGCAATCCCGACCGCCTTACCAACTGAGACCAATTGCACCCGATTGCTTCACACGAGTCGCTCTCCAACCTCCCGACACGATACTCCCTTCTGACAGCCCTCAGGTGGTGTCATGGGTTCAACATGTGACCAACGCCTTGGACTGTGCGAAACAGGCCTTTCCGAGGATCAACAGCGCCCAGACGCTATACGACAACGACCATTTACCTCCTCGAGGGCTGGCGCATCCACCCTACGTTCCTCGTGTCCATACTCAAGGCTTTACGTCCCCGATGGATCTCCGGTGATCCGCCCCAACCCCGATATTTCTGGGCTACGAACGACCCCTCAACGAAATTCGAACGGGTTCGTCTACATAATCAGCGTGGTGGTCGACCACCAAATCGACTCAGGGCTCCTTCGCTACTTCGTACAGTGCCTGCACTCTGATCACGTCCATACGTGGGAACTCGAATCCGACCTCGCTGTTCCAAACGCTCCCATCGAGGTCCCACACGTCCCTGATCCGCACGCGCCGGTCCGCCCCTGCACTCGTCGCGAGGACTCGAAAGAAACCCCTGACGAGTATGTCCTACGACAAAGCACACGACTCCAGGAGAAGTCGCGAGCTAGAGAGGGGGGAAATGTGACAGATAACGATCCGTCACCTGCGCTACCTCGAGGTGGCGACGACTTCCCCGAGGAAGGGGAACTGACGTGACCTGTCGGACGGTTCGAACCGTTAACCAAGTCCGCTCCTTACGTCCGCGCCCTACACGCGCCCTTCAGACTATTCGAGTACTCTGGAAGGCTAATTCGAATCAACGGGTTTATCGCTAAACCACGGGAGAATGTATAAGGCTTAAGCCCGAAGCTTAACTCTCTAGGCCAGAAAACAGAGAGGTTCGATTTCTTTCTCTCCTGATATTTTGCTTCAAGCTTAGACGTGTTTCACACGTTACATTTAACGATCCGTCACCTGCGCTACCTCGAGGTGGCGACGACTTCCCCGAGGAAGGGGAACTGACGTGACCTGTCGGACGGTTCGAACCGTTAACCAGGTCCGCGCCTTACGTCCGGGCCCTACTCGTGCCCTTCAGACTATTCGAGTACTCTGGAAGGCTAATTCGAATCAACGGGTTTATCGCTAAACCACGGGAGAATGTTACATTACATGTTAAAGTCTACTTGACACCGCGAGGGTGTATGAGACTCTGTGCTTTAAACAAAAAGAAAAAGCACCCACAAAGCAAAAAACCCCATTACATCAGGGGTGTGTCGAGGACAAACAAACCAAACTCCCAACCACCGTTTTGGTGGCGTAGGTATTAAACCCCTTAGAGCAGGACCCAGATCTCAACCACTTACAGTGGCGGAGGTAAGAAGCTAACAAATGAGAAGTCTCAAGAAGAAAAAAAAGGGATAATAAATTACGGTGCCACTAAGCAGTCCAGGGCTTCCTGTCTTGCTCTTCTACAAGTAGAAAGATAGTCGGCTAGGTTGCTCCAAAAAGACTTAGTGCCATTTCCATTCATAAAGGTTCTGAATGTGGAATCGCAGAATTCCACATTCCATACGGTTAAGTCGGTATCCTCATGGACATGCCTATAAATATCTGTAAACAGATTCTGGTAGCGGAGGCGAATATCATTATAAAAAGGGCACTCAAACATATGCATTTCATCCTCAGTTTTTTGGAACCCACACATTTGACAGTGTCTCATTGAGCGAGGGATGTGTGCTCTATCCACCACCCTCATTCTTTCTGTGTTCAGCCAATGGGAACCCATTCTAAACTGTGCTATAGAACGAATCTGATCCTGCTTATGTAAGGCGGATGTAAAGGGAATCAAGCCATTCTCATCATTGCTGTTGGCTGCGAACCATTTTTGGTATCGGAGGCGTTTAAAGCCAACCCTTCTCTCATCAGGGATGTCTCTAACTGCATTGGTGTCACTTGGGTACTTAAACCTCCATGACTCAAAAACTTCAGACATAATACCTTCGACATCGACAGCCTCCAAAATGTTGATGTTTTTACTGGATCCTAGCTTGTGGAGAGCACAACGCAAGTCATGAACCCAGCCAGTGTTGGAGTCAAAAGATTCCTCAAGAGCCATTCTAATGAGATCCTCAGGTTCTTTATGTATGGTCTTGTTCCAGAAGCGCAAAGCTTGTTTAAGCCAAGCAAAACACAACGGGGTTCTACCCAGCTCTTCCATGATAATATTAGATGTAGTAGATTGGCAAACACCCAACATTTGTTTAAGTATACCTCTATGCCATTTCTCACAAGCATGGTCATTTGAGATAAGTGTGTTGTTCAGAATAGAAGGAGCCCACACCTCACAGCCAAAATTCAGGATAGGTTGTACAAGAGAATCAAACAGGTGGGTGAGAATATCAATATTGTATATCTCCATAGTATGGCATCGCCTACGAAGCATGTGGTGTGCCTTTTGGGCCTTAGTGAGCATCCTAGAAAAGGCAGCTTTTGCACGATTGCTTGAGTCACCATCCACAAAGAGGGATCCCAAGTAGAATGTATGAGACTTAAGCCCGAAGCTTAACTCTCTAGGCCAGAAAACAGAGAGGTTCGATTCCTTTCTCTCCTGATACCTCGCTTCAAGCTTAGACGTGTTTCACACGTTACATTTGGTTTACGGAGCCTGATCTCTTTTTTTCACGCTGGCCCACACCCCACCTATCCGCAGATCAACGTCCTCTTCAGTGGACTTACTTTCCGGACCCTCGCTGGACACTGCACCCACCCACCCACCCGTCCGCCCCGCTTCTTGGAACAGAGGCTCTCCTACCTCGAGGCTGCTAACCCGTCGGTAAGAAGTCGTGATGCCTCTGCCTGCCCTCGAAAGACCCCCATTTGGACGGGCCATGATAGATTGATAATATGCCTTTGATACCTGTTGCGTTACGCTTGTCCCTTGTTCCGTTGCAGCAGCGAATGCTCGTTCCTTGTTCCGTTTCCCGTCCCCACTCACGCCCCGAATTACACCTCCCATGCCTTCGCCTCTGGTCACGGGCCACCCTTTGGGTCCCCAGGACGGGCCTGACACGACAACGGCTCACGACAACACACCCTGAACTTGTAGCCTGCAGGTTGGGTCGAAACGAGCTCTTCGAAATTGCAGAACGCAACGCCCTTGGGCTACTGTCCACCAGAAATTAACAAGTTAAGTGAGCGCACCTCCAGCTGAGACGGGGCTCGTGTCCACCTGAATATTCACCAGCAAAGTGAACGCAGCTCGAGCTGAAACTGTTCAATTGGGACTTCGTTCGACTTCCAGAATTCCCCACGCCAATACGAATTCAGGCCCCTCGTAGGGACACCTCGTTTATTCGCCCCATCACTGGCGGCAGCCCCGAAGTCCTCACGCGGACACCGCGAGTCTCACGCTGGACTCCTCGAGGTTCAACAACGCGTCCATGACTTGGGCGCGATAGGCTTCGCCAGCCCATTTATTACGATGCAGTCCACGAAGGGACAACCGAATGGTCCTACAACTAATGGAAGACTCACCTCTTCTACACGACACAGGCATATTCTCCCAACCCGAACTCCCGAAGTGCAGTATCTCGGCCACGTGCTCTCGGCGGGGGATGGAAATCGATGCAACGAAACGCACGTCAAGGCAGTCACGCCTGTCCGACACCGACCTGCTCGAAGCACGTACAACAGTTCCTTGGACTCGCCAACTTTTTCCGCAAAATTCATCCAAGGATACTCCTCGCTCGCTGCCCCTCTGACCGCTATCGCAAACAAACACCACCCTGGGGTTGGATCGCCAATTTCAACGCCGCTAAAACCCCTCGGTAAACGGAATGCCGGACTGCGGGGATCAGATTTCGCGACTATCTGGACCCAAGACTGTCGAAGTGCCTTCGACGCAATAAAATAAAGCCTTACCAACGCTCCTCTGCTTGCCCACCCTGATCCTACGAAGGATTTTCGAGCTGTCACGGACGCTTCTATCGAAGGGACAGGGGGTGTTCTCTTTCAGGAGGGTTGGCCGATAGCTTTCCATTCCCACAAGTTCTCGAAAACTCGCGCTTAAGGAATGGCGATGCTATCTTGAAGAATGTACAGGCGAATTCGAAATCGATACTGATCACGAACCACTAGTCTACCTCGCTAATCAACCGATGCTTTCACGTAAGCAAGCCCGAGGCTTTCACGTAAGCAATACATGGAATTTTCCTCTGTGGAACGACTCGACCCTATCCACCCTCGGGAAATTTCCCCCGATATTTTGCTCGCGTCCGAACGTGACTCTTGGTTCCGGTGTCCCCGAAACACGCAACGCCTTACCCTACACCCCGATAGCTCCTGGGTTGGTTCAGGCCGCTCTAAACGTTCAGCATCCGAGGCGCAGATCGTGGTCCCAAATGGCAACGCCCTCAAGAGTCGCATCTTGTTCGCCTTCCATTATACCCAGTGTGGCGGGCACCCGGGGTTCGAACGCACGTTCAAATCTATCGGCCGTTATTACTGATGGCCTACGATGCGCCTTGATGTTAACGATTACGTTCGATCCTGTCACTCGTGCCAATCGGTGAGGGCTTCACACGAGCGCTGCCAAGGCACGCTACAACCGCTCCCCATTCGTGGGCTTACCAAAAACAGAGGGGTCTGAATCCACGAAAAATATACCTGGCCAGGTCCGTAACACACACACACAACGAACCGTACACACAACGAACACGAACCGGGACTAAACAGGGACTGATCACCCCTCATAAGTCTCCCTTCCGAACGACAGCGCACGTACGCTGACCCCGAGCGATGGCAATCCCGACCGCCTTACCAACTGAGACCAATTGCACCCGATTGCTTCACACGAGTCGCTCTCCAACCTCCCGACACGATACTCCCTTCTGACAGCCCTCAGGCGGTGTCTTGGGTTCAACATGTGACCAAAGCCTTGGACTGTGCGAAACAGGCCTTTCCGAGGATCGACAGTGCCCAGACGCTATACGACAACGACCATCGACCTCCTCGAGGGCTGGCGCATCCACCCTACGTTCCTCGTGTCCATACTCAAGGCTTTACGTCCCCGATGGATCTCCGGTGATCCGCCCCAACCCCGATATTTCTGGGCTACCAACGACCCCTCAACGAAATTCGAACGGGTTCGTCTACGTAATCAGCGTGGTGGTCGACCACCAAATGGACTCAGGACTCCTTCGCTACTTTGTACAGTGCCTGCACTCTGATCACGTCCATACGTGGGAACTCGAATCCGACCTCGCTGTTCCAAACGCTCCCATCAAGGTCCCACACGTCCCTGATCCGCACGCGCCGGTCCGCCCCTGCACTCGTCGCGAGGACTCGACAGAAACCCCTGACGAGTACGTCCTACGACTATCAGCTTGGATAACACTCCGGAGAGTGGACTTTGTGTGTGCAGCACGCCAATCTATAAATGCGGAGACGAGAATAAGTTACAAGCACAGGAGACCCATTAAGGGGCACCAGTGGAGGAAAGGGGGCGGTAGCCTGGAACCTGATCAGGGTACAGGCTAGACAGCGCGTGTCAGAAGAACCGATGACGCAGTCAACAGGAAGCTGACATAGTACTGTCAGGACCGATAGTTCTAAGGGAGTACACAAGGAGTCACCAAGACATAAAACAAGCGAGAGCACCGCTATTCATGCTGATACTCCACCTATGACGCAGGTGACATACAATACTAGTACTCCACCTATGGCACTGGGGACATAGAACCATAAACTGGTAGCAAACAAAAATTATTAAGGAACGGCGGAAAAACAGGAAACCAGAAGAAATCCTTGTCTAAAATAAAAGGATGAGAAAGGATGAACCAAAAACCACTGTAGTACTCCGAAAATGTAGCAGCAAAAAACTTGGGTCATACCGAGCTGAGCTGAGACCAAAATGGAAATGTAACCATCCATGGTAAGCGCAAAAATACTATTCATCCAGAATAGTAGGCACCAAACCAGAAAATCACAGGGAGGACAAACAGAAATCAATCCTAATACCAAAGGAAGGGGAACAACGGTGACTGAAAGAACCGAGAACTTAACCTAAAGAGAAGACTGAAAAAATCGTATATCAAAGTTGGGGAACAACGGTATAGAAAACCCGATCCGGGAATAGGAACCTAACGCCAATCAATGATAACCAAAGAGACGGATTGAAATATCGTGTGAGCGCAGCTCACGAGAGAATCAAAGCCTAAAGGACGCAGACAAGAGGACACTAAAGACTACGATGGAAAAAAAAAAGTCGATGGAAAAATCCACTACCTTAAAAACTATTCTTAGCATAGAATTCATGACTAGGTTGGGATGAAAAAACCATGATGAACTGGTTTCTCACTCAAAGATGGAAGTAAGAAGATTTATGAAAGTTAATTATCATAAATCCCCAGCTACGGCACTAACGAAAAACATTCTAAGAGGTGGGTATCGCACCGCAAAGAACTCGTGCGCTCAAGACACACCAAGCGCCTAACCACAAGCAAACCAAACCTGCAGTAACTGAAAAAATCCAAAGGATGCGAAGTTAAAATTTTCAAGAAACTTGTAACCAACAAAGGAAACACAGTTCAATGAACAATAGAAGGGTAGATGTACAACCATAGTACATAAAACCTATTGTCCACCTGAAAAATAGTAAACGCATAAAAAGGACTTCAAAGAATTTACTGCAAAGGATGGACTGAAAGGGCGCTTGAAATACACTCGGAAAACAAGAAAGAGGTGAGCGGCGGTACATCTGCAAGTACAACTACAAGATTACCCAGCCCACCAATTCACAGTAAAATCCGAAGGGAAACAACTACTACACTCCACAAAAAGTTCCAATCACATGAGGGGCTGGTGATCTAAAAACAGTGTGGAGTAAAAAGAAATAGCTAATCTATGATGAGCTCCACCGAACGAACCATCTGCCTATGGAACTAAGAGTCAGAAACCATCAAGACGCTATAACGGTGGTCTGAATTAAGTACCACCTTCCACCAAAACCAAGAAAGACAGCTGAAAGGAAGCTGCCTAAACAAAGCGTCGTAACGCTCCACCAATCTAGACTACCCTATAAGTCAGTCTAGGAGGTGCTGAGGAATAGGCACTCACACATAGGGCCATGTTAACCTACGTATGAGAACCAGCAGCACCTAAAACAATGAATCCTGGGTTGACTGTAACACCCCAGCCATACGCAGTATCAAGCTAGACCAGTGTTCAAGATCATCACTTACCCATTCGGCAACGGCTACATCATCACATGGGCTTGACCCGAGTAATCCACCAGGGACGACAGGAGGCATCGGAATTATCGACACCCGCGAGCCATCCGAGGTGGTCGGAGGTTGGCGACTATTAGTCAATGGACCTGATCCAGGTACCACTATGATCGAAGGCTGTCTAAATCCTAAAGCTTCACCGCTAAAACGTGGCACAGAGGAGGGCCTGGCGACCCCCCTGAGATTCGGCTAAGATTATAGTTGGATATCCAACTCCCCCCCGCCCTAAAACTTCACACACAATACAGCAAGATCAGGCCCTGGTCTAGAATGCAACAATGATACATCCAGCCAGGCCAGCCAATAACAATTGGGGTTGTTAAAGGGCGTAGGGAATTACCGGTAACACATAACATATCACCGTTTGATGACAGGAGGGATGCAAGCGGGCACGGGGACCCATACTAAAGGGAGAACCCAGAAAGACAGTTTAGAACTGAACTGGAGATAGAGAGTACATCACTACTCACTACTAACTGGCGCAACATTGGAAAACCAAATATAATAACCCTTACTCACCAGGGAATACCCAACCAGTCTACCAAATAATGCCTTTCTAACTAGCTTGTTGCGTGACTGCCCAATACTAAGATTACATAGCAAGGGCAACCAAACAAACGCAACAACGACACATCAGGTGCAACCCCAAAGAAAAGCTCCGAAGGAGTCTTGTCTCCCTAGATGAACACGCGATTGCAAAGATAACACACTAGCACCATGCTGAGCAGTGTCATCATCAACAACTCATGCATGCCCCAACTAATCGAGATCAACCATGCCTCTATACCACTTAACTAAAAATTCCTAAGCCCTATCAGAACTCAAACACTTGAACCCAAACTCACGTAGCTAAGGCATACACCTAAGGGGGGAACCAGGGGCACGGGAAGACAAAGTAGTAACCTCTGTCGAGCCACGGAACGCACCCAGGGGTCACAAGGAGCCTAAGAGAGAAAAATATCCACCAAGATATCATGCCAAAGATCCTCCACGGCCGCTGGACTAGGGCCAGGACGGCGTCCACGTCGGCCTGTAGCATGGGCAAAGTCCGGCGCTGCGAGACCTGGGATCACAGAAGGTGGGGAAGCGTTAGGTCGAAGTCGAGATTTGAGGTATGGGAAAAAGGAGACGAGAATGACAGTGCAGCAAGTCACACCTGGTGCAGAAAATCGCACCAATGGCAGAAAATCGCAAATCGCAAGGGCAGAATTTGAACATTTATCGCTAGGATGCGAAGAGCAGAGCCGAGGCATGTAAAGGTCCTAATATCCTTCCGTCGATGATCAGTCAATCCCAAGTCCCCCCCTCTATCGCTCGACTCACCCGGTTGGGGGGTAGAGGGAGCAGCACCCGTAGTGGTGCTGACCATACCCCCCTGCTTCCTACCACCTCCAGAATCTCCAGGTCCAGACGCGTAGGTCGTCCTTCTCTGGCGAATCCTACACTAGTGCCGGCGATCCGCCAGTTTGATCGAAAAATTTCTCCAGAAGGTAGCACAGAGCCACTAGAGCGCAAGCTCATGCCAGGAGCCGACCGTCGACTGGGCAGAGCAAAGGGGGCAAAGACGACGTAGACATCAGCAGGGAGCTTGGTCGGCTTGGCAACCTCCGGTATGCAGGCAGAGCCTCAAACACCGGAGAAAGGTTAGCGACGTCAAGGACGCGAGCCGACGAAGACGTGGTATCTCCACCGATGTCCAGGCTAGTCTGCACGTCACAGTCATCTACGACAGACGGGAGGAGGCGACAGACGGCAGGGGAGGAAAAGGAAGAGAAGATGGAGGAATGACCGGGGGGGGTTACTTCCACGATGGCGGAAGGACTCTCATGACCGCTAGCAGAGGCAGCTGGTGCACAAACGTCTAGCCAATCATCAAGAGGAGCCGTTCCTCCGTTGGAAGGATTGGTCGCAGCCATCGCTGAGAATGATACTGCGCATCCCGCGCGTCCAGGAAAGACCATCCATGTCATGGAGTTTCTCAAAATGGCGGGAGGTCCTCGCGGAAGTTGCATCGTAAAGCAGTGGTAGTAAATGAAGGGCCGTATAACCTGTCAGCTTGGATAACACTCCGGAGAGTGGACTTTGTGTGTGCAGCACGCCAATCTATAAATGCGGAGACGAGAATAAGTTACAAGCACAGGAGACCCATTAAGGGGCACCAGTGGAGGAAAGGGGGCGGTAGCCTGGAACCTGATCAGGGTACAGGCTAGACAGCGCGTGTCATAAGAACCGACGACGCAGTCAACAGGAAGCTGACATAGTACTGTCAATACCGATAGTTCTAAGGGAGTACACAAGGAGTCACCAAGACATAAAACAAGCGAGAGCACCGCTATTCATGCTGATAACGACAAAGCACACGACTCCAGGAGAAGTCGCGAGCTAGAGAGGGGGGAAATGTGACAGATAACGATCCGTCACCTGCGCTACCTCGAGGTGGCGACGACTTCCCCGAGGAAGGGGAACTGACGTGACCTGTCGGACGGTTCGAACCGTTAACCAGGTCCGCGCCTTACGTCCGCGCCCTACACGCGCCCTTCAGACTATTTGAGTACTCTGGAAGGCTAATTCGAATCAACGGGTTTATCGCTAAACCACGGGAGAATGTATGAGACTTAAGCCCGAAGCTTAACTCTCTAGGCCAGAAAACAGAGAGGTTCGATTCCTTTCTCTCCTGATACCTCGCTTCAAGCTTAGACGTGTTTCACACGTTACATTTGGTTTACGGAGCCTGATCTCTTTTTTTCACGCTGGCCCAACCCCCACCTATCCGCAGATCAACGCCCTCTTCAGTGGACTTACTTTCTGGACCCTCGCTGGACACTGCACCCACCCACCCACCCGTCCGCCCCGCTTCTTGGAACAGGGGCTCTCCTACCTCGAGGCTGCTACCCCGTCGGTAAGAAGTCGTGATGCCTCTGCCTGCCCTCTAAAGACCCCCATTTGGACGGGCCATGATAAATTGATAATATGCCTTTGATACCTGTTGCGTTACGATTGTCCCTTGTTCCGTTGCAGCAGCGAATGCTCGTTCCTTGTTCCGTTTCCCGTCCCCACTCACGCCCCGAATTACACCTCCCATGCTTTCGCCTCTGGTCACGGGCCACCCTCTGGGTCCCCAGGACGGGCCTGACACGACAACGGCTCACGACAACACACCCTGAACTTCTAGCCTGCAGGTTGGGTCGAAACGAGCTCTTCGAAATTGCAGAACGCAACGCCCTTGGGCTACTGTCCACCAGAAATTAACAAGTTAAGTGAGCGCACCTCCAGCTGAGACGGGGCTCGTGTCCACCTGAATATTCACCAGCAAAGTGAACGCAGCTCGAGCTGAAACTGTTCAATTGGGACTTCGTTCGACTTCCAGAATTCCCCACGCCAATACGAATTCAGGCCCCTCGTAGGGACACCTCGTTTATTCGCCCCATCACTGGCGGCAGCCCCAAAGTCCTCACGCGGACACCGCGAGTCTCACGCTGGACTCCTCGAGGTTCAACAACGCGTCCATGACTTGGGCGCGATAGGCTTCGCCAGCCCATTTATTACGATGCAGTCCACGAAGGGACAACCGAATGGTCCTACAACTAATGGAAGACTCACCTCTTCTACACGACACAGGCATATTCTCCCAACCCGAACTCCCGAAGTGCAGTATCTCGGCCACGTGCTCTCGGCGGGGGATGGAAATCGATGCAACGAAACGCACGTCAAGGCAGTCACGCCTGTCCGACACCGACCTGCTCGAAGCACGTACAACAGTTCCTTGGACTCGCCAACTTTTTCCGCAAATTCATCCAAGGATACTCCTCGCTCGCTGCCCCTCTGACCGCTATCGCAAACAAACACCACCCTGGGGTTGGATCGCCAATTTCAACGCCGCTAAACCCCTCGGTAAACGGAATGCCGGACTGCGGGGATCAGATTTCGCGACTATCTGGACCCAAGACTGTCGAAGTGCCTTCCACGCAATAAAATAAAGCCTTACCAACGCTCCTCTGCTTGCCCACCCTGATCCTACGAAGGATTTTCGAGCGGTCACGGACGCTTCTATCGAAGGGACAGGGGGTGTTCTCCTTCAGGAGGGTTGGCCGATAGCTTTCCATTCCCACAAGTTCTCGAAAACTCGCGCTTAAGGAATGGCGATGCTATCTCGAAGAATGTACAGGCGAATTCGAAATCGATACTGATCACGAACCACTAGTCTACCTCGCTAATCAACCGATGCTTTCACGTAAGCAAGCCCGAGGCTTTCACGTAAGCAATACATGGAATTTTCCTCTGTGGAACGACTCGACCCTATCCACCCTCGGGAAATTTCCCCCGATATTTTGCTCGCGTCCGAAAGTGACTCTTGGTTCCGGTGTCCCCGAAACACGCAACGCCTTACCCTACGCCCCGATAGCTCCTGGGTTGGTTCAGGCCGCTCTAAACGTTCAGCATCCGAGGCGCAGATCGTGGTCCCAAATGGCAACGCCCTCAAGAGTCGCATCTTGTTCGCCTTCCATTATACCCAGTGTGGCGGGCACCCGGGGTTCGAACGCACGTTCAACTCTATCGGCCGTTATTACTGATGGCCTACGATGCCCCTTGATGTTAACGATCCTGTCATTCGTGCCAATCGGTGAAGGCTTCACACGAGCGCTGCCAAGGCACGCTACAACCGCTCCCCATACGCGGGCTTACCAAAATCAGAGGGGTCTGAATCCACGAAAATATACCAGGCCAGATCCGTAACACACACACACAACGAACCGTACACACAACGAACACATACCGGGACAAAAAAGGGACTGATCACCCCTCATAAGTCTCCCTTCCGAACGACAGCGCACGTACGCTGACCCCAAGCGATGACAATCCCGACCGCCTTACCAACTGAGACCAATTGCACCCGATTGCTTCACACGAGTCGCTCTCCAACCTCCCGACACGATACTCCCTTCTGACAGCCCTCAGGCGGTGTATTGGGTTTAACATGTGACCAACGCCTTGGACTGTGCGAAACAGGCCTTTCCGAGGATCGACAGCGCCCAGACGCTATACGACAACGACCATCGACCTCCTCGAGGGCTGGCGCATCCACCCTACGTTCCTCGTGTCCATACTCAAGGCTTTACGTCCCCGATGGATCTCCGGTGATCCGCCCCAACCCCGATATTTCTGGGCTACCAACGACCCCTCAACGAAATTCGAACGGGTTCGTCTACGTAATCAGCGTGGTGGTCGACCACCAAATCGACTCAGGACTCCTTCGCTACTTTGTACAGTGCCTGCACTCTGATCACGTCCATAAGTGGGAACTCGAATCCGACCTCGCTGTTCCAAACGCTCCCATCGAGGTCCCACACGTCCCTGATCCGCACGCGCCGGTCCGCCCCTGCACTCGTCGCGAGGACTCAACAGAAACCCCTGACGAGTACGTCCTACGACAAAGCACACGACTCCAGGAGAAGTCGCGAGCTAGAGAGGGTGGAAATGTGACAGATAACGATCCGTCACCTGCGCTACCTCGAGGTGGCGACGACTTCCCCGAGGAAGGGGAACTGACGTGACCTGTCGGACGGTTCGAACCGTTAACCAGGTCCGCGCCTTACGTCCGCGCCCTACACGCGCCCTTCAGACTATTCGAGTACTCTGGAAGGCTAATTCGAATCAACGGGTTTATTGCTAAACCACGGGAGAATGTATGAGACTTAAGCCCGAAGCTTAAATCTCTAGGCCAGAAAACAGAGAGGTTCGATTCCTTTCTCTCCTGATACTTCGCTTCAAGCTTAGACGTGTTTCACACGTTACATTTGGTTTCGGAGCCTGATCTCTTTTTTTTCCACCGTACCCTCCGAAACCAAATGTGACGTCTGAAAGACGTGTTAGCTTGATATAAAGTATCAGGAGAGAAAGGAATTGAACCTCTCTGTTTTCTGGCCTCAGACACTCAAGCTCGGCTTAAGTACCCTACGTTCTCCAGCGGTTCAGCGAATAAACCCGTTGATGCTTCTGGACATTCGCATATCATTAAGCCGTTGCAGGAGATGCGAATATCCCGAGTCGCGGACGTAGGGCGCGCGAAGGGCGCGTTGACCGAGGGCGCGGACCAGTTTAACGGTTGTAACCGTCTAGACAGGTCCCGTCAGCTCCCCTTCCTCGGGGAAGTCGTCGCCACCTCGAGGTAGCGCAGGTGACGGATCGTTATCTGTCACATTTCCCCCCTCTCTAGCTCGCGACTTCTCCCGAAGTCGTGTGCTTGTTCGTTGGACGTACTCGTCAGGGGTTTCTGTCGAGGCCTCGCAACGAGTGCGGGGGCGGACCGGCGCGTGCGGATTAGGGACGGGTGGGAGATCGATAGGTCGTGAGCGGTCGGGATTTTGGCGCCAGTACATGTCGATGTCGGTGGCACAGGGACCTGCAAGGTCGGATTCGAGTTCCCACGTATGGACGTGATCAGAGTGCAGCCACTGAACGTAGTAGCGTAGGAGTCCAGATTCGATTTTGTGGTCGACCACTTTTCCGATTTCATAGACTGGCTCGTTAGTAGCCCGGAAATGATCGGGGTTCGGGCGGATCATCAGGGATCCATCGGGGACGTAAGCCTTGAGTAAGGACACGTGAAACGTGGGATGAATACGCCATCCAACGGGAAGGTCGAGGGTAGCAGCGAGGGTTTCACCGTGCTTATCGTAGACACGAGTGACGGGGAACGGTCCCACAAAACGAGGGAGGAGCTTGCGAGCCCGACCTGGCCAATATTTCAGATTTTTCGTAGAGAGCATGACTTCCTGGCCGATAAGGAAGGTGACTGGTCGGCGATGCTGGTTAGCGTACGTGCGTTGTCGATCTTGGGCCGCCTGAAGGGCCTTTTTCGCACAGTCCAAAGCGTTGGTCATGTGTTCGACCCAAGACACCGCCTGTGGGCTGTCATGTGGGAGTATCGTATAGGGAGGCTGAAGAGCGACTCGTGGGTATCGTCCATAGAAAAGGCGGAACGGAAAATCGCGAATGCTACTGTTGTACGAGTTGTTGATAGCAAATTGCGCGTTCAGGAGGAGTTGAGACCAATTTTTCTGTGTCGTTGACGTAAAGTGACGGAGAGTGGTCTCGAGAACACTGTTCATTCGTTCGGTTTGACCGTCAGTCTGTAGATGAAACGCCGTCAACATCCCGGGTTCGATGGTACAGAGAGATTGGATCGTCTTCCAGAAAGCGCTCGTGAATTTGACGTCTCGATCGGTGATAAGGGAGGTCGGGGTCCCTTGTTCTCTGAGGATGATGCGGTGGAAGATTTTCGCAATCTGTTCTGCTCCATCGGTCGTCTTGCATGGAGCGAGTTTGACCATTTTCGTAAGTTGATCAACGATAACGAAGATCATGTCGTACCCCTCTGACTTGGGGAGGCCCACGATAAAATCCATGCTCAACGAGTCGAATGGAGCGTTAGGTATCGGGAGCGGTTGGATCGTGCCTTGGCTACGCTGGTGTGAAGCCTTCACCGATTGACACGAATGACAGGATCGAACGTAGTCGTTCACATCGAGGCGCATCGCAGGCCACCAGTAATAACGGCCGATAGAGTTGAACGTGCGTTCGAACCCCGGGTGCCCGCTACGCTGGGTATCATGGAAGGCGAACAAGATGCGACTCTTGAGGGCGTTACCATTTGGGACCACGATCTGCGTCTCGGATGCTGAACGTTTGGAGCGGCCTGAACCAACCCAGTAGCCATCGGGGCAAAGGGTAAGGTGTTGCGTGTTGCGTGGACACCGGAACCAAGAGTCGCGTTTGTATGCGAGTAAGATATCGGGGGAAATTTTGCGAGAGTGGATAGGATCGTCGGGATGGATCCGTTCCACCGTTAGAGCAATCGAGAAGGTTGGATGTCGGCTCAAGGGGTCAGCCACATTGGTACGACCAGCGATGTGGTTCCACTTCATGTTCGAGAAGCGCGAGAAAAATTCCATGTAGCGGGCTTGCTTACGTGAAAGTATCGGTTGGTTAGCGAGGTAGACAAGTGGTTCGTGGTCAGTGTCGAGCTCGAATGCGCCTGTACATCCTTCGAGATAGCATCGCCATTCCCTAAGCGCGAGGTATACGGCGAGTAATTCCTGTTCGCCCGTGGTATAGTTGCGTTCAGCTTTCGAGAATTTGTGGGAATGGTAAGCTATTGGCCGACCCTCCTGAAGGAGTACGCCCCCTGTCCCTTCGATAGAAGCGTCCGTGACAGCTCGAAAATCCTTTGTTGGATCAGGGTGGGCAAGCAGAGGAGCGTTGGTAAGGCTTTCTTTTATTGCGTCGAAGGCACTTTGACAGTCGGTGGTCCAGATAGTCGCGAAATCTGATCCCCGCAGTCCGGCATTCCGTTTACCGAGGGGTTTTAGCGGCGTTGAAATTGGCGATCCAACCCCAGGGTGGTGTTTGTTTGCGATAGCGGTCAGAGGGGCAGCGAGCGAGGAGTATCCTTGGATGAATTTGCGGAAAAAGTTGGCGAGTCCAAGGAACTGTTGTACGTGCTTCGAGCAGGTCGGTGTAGGCCAAGCAGCGACTGCCTTGACTTTGGTTTCGTTGACTCGAATGCCATCACCCGATAGCACATGTCCAAGGTATTTAACCTCCGGTTGAAAAAAACTGCATTTCTCCCGTTTGATGAAGAGGTGATTATCTTCCAAGCGCTGGAGAACAATCCGAAGGTGTTTTTCGTGCTCATCGTCGTTACTACTGAAAATCAGGATATCGTCCAAGTAGATAACGACAAATTTGCCGATGAGGTCGCGGAACACCGTGTTCATAACCTTCGTAAAGGCGGAGGGAGCGCTGGCGAGTCCGAACGGTAGGACCTTGAATTCGTAGAGCCCCATGGGGGTAATGAACGCAGTTTTCGGTACGTCTGAATCGTGTAAGCGTATGTTGTGGTATGCGTTTCGGAGGTCCAGGTTGGAGAAAACCTTGGCACCTCGGACCTGGTCGAAGAGATCGTCGATGTGAGGTAGCGGGTATCGGTTCGGAATTGTGACCTTGTTGAGTTTTCTATAATCAATGGCCATGCGCCAAGAGCCATCGGGTTTGGCTACGAAAAGGATCGGCGATCCCCAAGGACTCGAGCTCGGATGAATGAATCCCTTCGCGAGGAGGTCCTTGACTTGCTGTTCGACTTCGAGGAGTTCGGCCGGGGACAGTCGGTGTCCTCTCGAGAATTTTGGGCTGGTCAGTGGGTCGATCAGTGGGCAGACGAGAGGTGTGTCTGGACGTAATTCCGAGACCGAGTGTCCGGTGTCGATTCGAGGCGAGTAGAATATAATTCCACCGTGTTCTGGTCTGTTTTTCGAGGTGTCTGAAGGTTCGCCTTCATACGAGTTGTTTCGAAACTGAGGCAAACTCGCGACTGGAGCATCCAAGAGCGTCCAAGGAGTGCTGTCGTAGTGGGGCCGAGGGTAGGGAGGACATACGCGCCCTTGACCTTCGATCTGTGTTTGCCGAGGTCGAGAGTAAAATCTGCACGAGTCGTGGTGAGTACTGTTGAACCGTCAGCTACACGAACGTAGATCGGTGAACCTACGTAGGTCGCGAAGCCTTCGGTGGCGAGGAACTTGGCGGAAACAAAAACCGCATCTGCCCCACTGTCGATGAGGACTTTCCCTTTTACTCCCACGCGGAACCCTTGGACGGCACCCCAGACCCCATCCGAGCACACAGGCGGACACATGGCGGGACCCGGCGACGAAACCATCTGCCATGATAAAAGCAATGGAAGACTGGCCTACATCTACCTGCTCGTAGCATCCTTGGATTCGCCAACGTTTTCGAACATTAATCCATGAACATTATGCCCTCAAGAGTCGCACCTTGTTCACAGTCCATGATACCCAGCGTAGCGAGCACCCGGGGTTCGAACGCACGTTCAACTCTATCGGCCGTTATTACTGGTTGCCGATCCTGCCAATCCTGCTTTGCAGATCTTGCCGATCCCGCCATCGACTTTGGCGATCCTGCCGGTCCTGCTTCGCAGATCTTGCCGATCCCGCCATAGTCTTTGTCGATCTTGCCGATCCTGCTTTGCAGATCTTGCCGATCCCGTCTTCGACTTTGGCGATCCTGCCGATCCTGCTTTGCAGATCTCGCCAATCCCGCCATAGTCTTTGCCGATCTTGGCAATCCTGCTTTGCCGATCTTGCCGATCCCGCCATTGTGGCCGATCTTGGCGATCCCGCTTAGTCAATCTTGCCGATCTTGCAACTCCTCAAAAATATACCTGGCCAGGTCCGCAACACACACACAACGAACCGTACACACAACGAACACGAACCGAACACGCACCGGGACAAAACAGGGACTGATCACCCCTCATAAGTCTCGCTTCCGAACGACAGCGCACGTACGCTGACCCCGAACGATGGCAATCCCGACCGCCTTACCAACTGAGACCAATTGCACCCGATTGCTTCACACGAGTCGCTCTGAAACCTCCCGACACGATACTCCCTTCTGACAGCCCTCAGGCGGTGTCTTAGTTTTACCATGCGACCCACACCTTAGGCTGTGCGAAACAGGCCTTTCCAGCGCCCATACGCTAAACGACATCGACCATCAACCTCCCCGATGGCTGACGCATCCACCGATGGCTGACGCATCCCCGATGGCTGCACATCCACATCTTTCAGACGTCACATTTGGTTTCGAAGCTCGGCCGGGGTTAGGGACCCCCAAGAATGAACCCCAAAAAATTGGGTAGTAAAGGGACAGGCTCCCAAAACCAAATGTGACGTCTGAAAGACGTCTTAGCTTTATATAAAGTATCAGGAGAGAAAGAAATTGAACCTCTCTGTTTTCTGGCCTAGAGAGTTAAGCTCGGGCTTAACTCTCATACATTCTTCCGTGGTTTACCGATAAACCCGTCTATTCGAGTTAGACTTCCGGAGTCCTCGAACCGTCTGAAGGGCGCGTGTAGAGCGCGGACGTGAGGCGCGGACCTGGTTAACGGTTCGAACCGTCCGACAGGTCACGTCAGTTCCCCTTCCTCGGGGAAGTCGTCGCCATCTCGAGGTTGCGCAGGTGACGGATCGTTATCTGTCACATTCTCCCCTCTCTAGCTTGCGACTTCTCCTGGAGTCGTGTGCTTTGTCGTAGGACGTACTCGTCAGGGGTGTCTGTCGAGTCCTCGTGACGAGTGCAGGAGCGGACCGGCGCGTGCGGATCAGGGACGTGTGGGACCTCGATGGGAGCGTTTGGAACAGCGAGGGCGGATTCGAGTTCCCACCTATGGACGTGATCAGAGTGCAGGCACTGTACGAAGTAGCGAAGGAGTCCTGAGTCGATTTGGTGGTCGACCACTACACTGATTACGTAGACGAACCCGTTCGAATTTCGTAGAGGGGTCGTTGGTAGCCCAGAAATATCGGGGTAGGGGCGAATTATCGGGGATCCATCGGGGACGTAAGCCTGGAGTATGGACACGTGGAACGTAGGGTGGATGCGTCAGCCCTCGAGGAGGTCGATGGTCGTGGTCGTTTAGCGTCTGGGCGCTGTCGATCCTCGGAAAGGCCTGTTTCGCACAGTCCAAGGCGTTGGTCACATGTTGAACCCAAGACACTGCCTGAGGGCTGTCAGAAGGGAGTATCGTGTCGGGAGGTTGGAGAGCGACTCGTGTGAAGCAATCGGGTGCAATTGGTCTCAGTTGGTAAGGTGGTCGGGATTGCCATCAGGGTCAGCGTGCGTGCGCTGTCGTTAGGAAGGGAGACTTATGAGGGGTGATCAGTCCCTGTTTTGTCCCGGTTCGTGTTCGGTTTGTGTTCGTTGTGTGTACGGTTCGTTGTGTGTGTGTTACGGACCTGGCCAGGTATATTTTTGAGGAGTTGCAAGATCGGCAAGATCGGCTAAGCGGGATCGCCAAGATCGGCCACAATGGCGGGATCGGCAAGATCGGCAAAGCAGGATTGCCGAGATCGGCAAAGACTATGGCGGGATTGGCGAGATCTGCAAAGCAGGATCGGCAGGATCGCCAAAGTCGAAGGCGGGATCGGCAATATCTGCAAAGCAGGATCGGCAAGATCGGCAAAGACTATGGCGGGATCGGCAAGATCTGCGAGGCAGGATCGGCAGGATCGCCAAAGTCGATGGCGGGATCGGCAAGATCTGCAAAGCAGGATCGGCAGGATCGGCAACCAGTAATAACGGCCGATAGAGTTGAACGTGCGTTCGAACCTCGGGTGCCCGCTACGCCGGGTATCATGGACTGTGAACAAGGTGCGACTCTTGAGGGCATAATGTTCATGGATTAATGTTCGAAAACGTTGGCGAATCCAAGGATGCTACGAGCAGGTAGATGTAGGCCAGTCTTCCATTGCTTTTATCATGGCAGATGGTTTCGTCGGGGCAGGTGCCCGAGAGCACGTGCCCAAGTATTGTTGTGGGACTCGTGTCTCCGTCCTGTCGTACCCGAGTCAAGAACACAGCGGTACAGATCGAACAGTTTACTGATTTTGCCTTGGCCTGCCGTGAGCCTGCATGCGGGAGCCCTCGGGGCCACCAGCCGGCCTCGGCCTTCCGTGTGCCTGAATGCGTGAGCCCTCGGGGGCACCAGCCGGCCTCGGCCTGCCGTGAGCCTGAGTGCTCTTAGGCTTTGCGTGGGACTGCGTGGCAAGAGCAGAGGTTTCAGGTGTCAGATATGGCAGTGCGATGGTGGCCAGGCGGTCTTCGACCTTGGAGGCGAGGTCAATGAGTTGGTCAAGCGAGTCGAAACGGCCACCGACATTGGTAGGGTGCGAGCGGCAGCGGCATTCGATGGTCGGTTTCAGGCCAAGGCGGAACAGAATGAGCTGGGATTTCAGGTCGATACCACCAGCGATGCGGACCTCGGCGAGGAACACTTGGGCGTAGTGTCGAACAGATTCGGTCTGCGTAATAGCGTGGGAGTGCAAGCGTCGGTAAGTTTTGCGCCTCTTGTTTCCTCCTCTTAAATAAGCTAAACCTCTTGAAAGCTCTTGCGGCTTGAAACAAGTCGAATACAAGAGCGGCAAGCAGTGATTGATACACCACTTGTGCAAGACATGTCTCCAAGAGCCTCGCAAGAGGATGCGTCATGCAAGCGAGTGCTTGTTACGTTTTCATTTGTCGCCCTTCGACAGATGGGGCGTTCTCATTTGTCGCCCTTCGACAGATGGGGGGCTTCAAATTCGATTCGAACAAGGCGGGAAATGGTGGTTGGACTTGGTTTTAGGACCAAGCCATGGAGTACAGCCTCAGGTGCTGCCGTGGCCACGATCACGACTTGATTCTGACTTGAATCGATCATCTTCCAAAAGCCGGTTTCTTCCATTCCAACAAAGCGTTCTTTCAATTCCATTCAAGCTCCCGCAGCTCTTCATTGTTCCTCGCATTCGTGTTCCCTCTTATTTCGTTCTTAATTTCACTGTGCGGTTGATTGCGACTCTTGCAAGACTGTCCCTGTTCCCGTCTCCTGTCCCGTCCTGGGATCCGGCGAGCCCTGTATTGGGTCTTTGACCACAGCGCGCAGAGCAATTTCGATAGGTAAATAACTAAGGTCGTTGATTAACTCACTACTGGCTCATCATGATGATCTCACTAGCTGATTACTGCATCAACATGATCTAATTCACCCTTCCGTTGCGCAGCTCCGCCATCCCAGAATGAGCCACCTGTCAGAAAACACTCGGAGCTTGCCGAGCGAGAATACTGGAAGCCGTACATGCCCCAGTGCGTTCAAGTAAGTTACTTGAAGTACGGGCCCATGGACCTTGGTTAGTTGGTGCATCTGGGGTAGTTGGTGACCTGCAGCCTTGTTGCTCCCTGCTCCCTGTTGCTCCCTGCACCCTGCTCCCTGTTGCTCCCTGCTCCCTGCTGCTCCTTGCTGCTCCCATCCTAGTAATAAGAGTTAGTAGTGCTCCCTGCTGCTCCCTCCAGCTCCCTGCTCCCCTGCTGCTCCGGTTGCCCCCTGCTCCCCCCTGCTCCCTATGGCTCCCTGCTCCCTGATGCTCCCTGCACCTTCCTCCCTGCCCCCTCCTCCCGCCCCCCGCCGCTCCCTGCTGCCATTGTACTTCTACTTTAGTTGCACCTATGTATGCTATGCACTTATATCACCAGCATAAGCCCTGCTGCCCTTTGTGCTAAGGGCCTGAGGGTAGTTCTATTTCTGTTTAGTTGCATACATACATCCATACATACATACATACATACATACATACATACATAAGTACATACATACATACATACATACATACATACATACATACATACATACATACATACATACATACATACATACATACATACATACAATACATACATAACATACATACATACATACAGAACATACATACATACACGGCCAGCCGAACATCCAGCCATCCAGCCAGCCAGCCCAGCCCTCAGCCATACAGTCCCATACAGCCGATACAGCCATCCGCCACAAACCAGCCAATAGCCAGCCATCCAGTGCCATCTAAGCCACCCCGCCACCAGCCAGTGCGCAGACAGGCCATACCATCCATCCACCAACTAGCTATCCATACACAGCCATCCATCATCCTTGAGACCTGAAGGGCGGGGTTGCATGGAAAGCCATCCATAGTAATCCCGGCAGCGTAAAGCCATCCATCAGAGAGCCATCCATCCATCCATCCATCCTCTCATGGGACCGATAAAAGGAAGTGATACTCCCGTCCCTCCTTCTCCCTCCCTCCCTCCCTCCCTCCCTCCCTCCTCCCATCCTCTCCGCTCCCTCCTTGACGAAGTCCTCCCTCCCTCCTGCTCACTCCTCCCTCCCCATCACCTCCCTCAACCTCCCTTACCCTCCCTCCCGTAACAACCCTCCCTCCGTCCCTTCCTCCCCATCCATCCTGTAATGCTGCCCCTATTTATTTGTTGCACAGGATGGCTGAACCTCGCTCATCAGGTCATGCAACAGCTCGCTTTTGGAAGCATGACATGCAGATGGGGGACACCCTTGTGTACAACCCGGACACCGTGATGCTAAATCACGTGCATAAGCAGCTTGTCTTCTGTGTGTTGGGCAAGGATGCTGTGCAAGGTAACTGCCTTGAGGAGAGCAAGCACTTGGTCTTTCAGAAGTTGCAAGCATGGGCCACGATTACGTATCGGAACGCCAAAGGTGGGTTTGTAAGTAGGTTGGTAGGTTGGTGTGTTAGTAGTCTGGTAGAAAGTTAGATAGGTGGGTGGGTGGGAAAGTAGGTAGTTAGGTTGATAGGTTGTATGTGTGTTAGTAGTCAGATAGGAAGTTAGGTAAGTGGGTGGGTATTTAGGTAAGAAGGTAGGTAGGTGGGTACTAGGTAGGTTGTAGGCCTGCTGGCTGGTAGGTAGGTTGGTGGTAGTTTGTGCTGGGTTAGTATATGTAGGTAGTTCTGTATGGTGGGTATGCCACCTAGGTATTAGTAGTTATGGGTGGGTATTTAGGTAATAGGATAAGTAGGGCAGGTACTGAGGTAGGTAGTAGGTAGGTTGTTCATACTAGTAGGTTGGTATCCAATGAAATCACCAAAAGGCCTAAAATGCCTAACTTTATTTCAACTTGATTCCTGTATCCGAACACAAAATCACTTAAAGGCCTATAATGCCTTAAACTTATCACTTCAGGCTAAAATGCCTTAAACTTATTGTGTTAATCCATGCAATCACCAAAGGCCTATATTGCCTTAAAACGTTCACTTAAGGCCAAAAATTGCCTTAAAATTATTTTGTGTAATCCAATTGAAATCACCAAAAGGGCATAATTGCCTTAACTTAATCACTTAAAAGGCCTAAAATGCCTTAAAACTTATTTGTGTAATCCAAATGAAATCACCAAAAGGCCTATAATGCCTTAAAACTTATCACGTAAAGGCCTAAAATGCCTTAAAACTTATTTGGTAATCCAAATGAAAGCACCAAAAGGCCTGTAATGCCTTAAAACTTTCACTTAAAGGCCTAAAATGCCTTAAAAAAAACGTATTTGTGTAATCCAATTGAAATCACCAAAAGGGGGCCAATAAATGTCCTTAAAACTTATCACTTAAAGGCCTAAAATGCCTTAAAACTTATTTGTGTGATTCCAAATTGGAAATCAACCAAAAGTCCGATATGCCTTAAAACAATATATCACGTCAAGGCCTAAACAATGCCTTAAAACTTATTTGTGTAATCCAAATGAAATCAATCAAAAGGCCTATATGCCTTAAAAACTTATCACTTAAAGGCCTAAAATGGCCTTAAAAGTATTTGTGGATAATCCAAATGAAAATCATCAAAAGGCCTACAATGCCTTAAAACTTATCACTTAAAGGCCTAAAATGCCTGAAAACTTATTTGTGTAATCCAAATGAAATCACCAAAAGGCCTATAATGCCTTAAAACTTATCACTTAAAGGCCTAAAATGCCTTAAAACTTATTTGTGTAATCCAAATGAAATCACCAAAAGGCCTATAATGCCTTAAAACTTATCACTTAAAGGCCTATAATGCCTTAAAACCTATTTCTTACTAGATCATGTGATTGGCGGGTAATTAGGTGGGTAGGTATGTTTTTTAGTAGTAGGCAGGTAGGTGATGTAGGCAGGCTGGCCGGCCAATAGACAAGCAAGTAGGCATGTAGGATGGTAGGTTGTAGTTGGTACATAGGATACAGGGAAGCAGGTAGTTAGTTATGTAGATAGGCAGGCAGGTATGTAGATAGGTAGGTACGTATGTAGTTAACCATCCATCCATCCATCATCCATCCATCCATCCATATTCCATCCCATCCTCCTCCACTCAAACCCTGACCCTAACCCCCAAAAACCTCCCTCCCTCCCTCCACCCACACCTAGCCCCCCCGCCCCCCCCCCCCCCCCCCCCCCCCCCCCCCCTCCATCCACCATCCATCCATCCTGACCCCCCCCCCCCCCCCCCCCCCCCCCCGCAAACACAACTCCCCCCTCCCTCCTCCTCCCCCATCCGTTCCGTCCATCCTCCATCCATAACCACCCCGCCCCCCACACACACCACTATCTCCCTCCCTTCCCCCCCTCATCCTTCATCCCACATCCCTCCCTCAATGTCTCCCTACATTTATCCTACACAATCCCTCCATCCATCCATCCATCCCCCCCCAAAAAAACCCCATAAACATAACCCAGAGCCCCCCTCCCCCCTCCACCCACAACCACACATAGCCCCCCCCCCCCCCCCCCCCCCCCCGTTCCATCCATCTATCTATCCATCCTCCCTCCATCAATCCACACACCACACACTCCCTTCCTCCCCTCCCACCCCCCCCTCCCCCTTCCCCCCGTCCCACCCTCCCTCCCTCCACTCCATCCTCATCATCCCTCCCCCTCAATGTCCTTCACTACATTTATCCTACAACATCCTTCCATCCCTCCATCCCTCCATCCATCCATCCATCCATCCCCCCCAAACACACACTCCCTCCTCCCTCCCCCTCCCCTCTCCCACCTCCCTCCCTCCCTCTCCTTCTCTCCCTCTCCCATCATCCCCCCCTCCATATCTCCCTCAATTTATTACCATACACACAAACCCTCCCTCCCTCCACCCTTACCCACACATCCCCCCCACCCCCCCCCTCCTTACATCCCTCCCTCCCTCTTCTTCCTTCCAACCCACACTCACACACACATAACTCACCCACACTTCCAACACACAGTACCTCTATCCCTCCCTCCCTCCATCCTCCATCCATCCATCCACACACACACAACTCCCTCCCTCCTCCCTCCCTCCCTCCCTCCCTCCTCCCTCCCTCCCTCCCCCTCCCCCCCCCCCCCCCCCCCCCCCCCTCCTCCCCGTCCCCCCGTCCCCCCTCCCTCCCTCCCTCCCTCCATCATCCCCCTCCTCCCTCCCTACATTTATCCTACACTTATCCATCCGTCCATCCATCCATCCCCCCCCCCCAACACACAACTCCTCCTCCCTCCTTACCTTCCCTCCCTCCCCTCCCTCCCCTCCCCCTGCGCCCCCTTCACTCCCTCAATCATCCCCCCTTCCATGTCCTCCTCAAGTTATCCCACACACCACCGTCCTCCTCCACCCTTATCCACAACCTCCCCCCCCCCCCCCCCCCCCCCCCCATCCTTACATCCATCCCTGGACCTTCTTGGCGGACACCTGTGGTAATGCGAGCGAGGGAACCCCTTGCGTGTTCACCAAGCTCATGTACCCTGGGCGAATCTACGTCAGCCCCCTGGCTACATGCTCGGAGTTATAACTTACGATTGTAAGTATATTTATGTTGTTCATGTTATATGTGCTTTTGATCGTCTTATGTTATGTTTTTATGTTTATGTTAGATGCTTATGTTATATGTTTATGTTATATGCTTATGTTTATGCCTTATCGTTTATGCATATGTATTGTGTATGCTTATTTATATGTTATGCTTGTGTTAAATGTTTATGCATATGTTATATATTTATGCTTATGTTATATGCTTATGTTTATGTTATATGCTTATGTTATATGTTTATGCTTATGTTTATGTTATGCTTATGTTATATGTTTATGCATATGTTATATGTTTATGCATATGTTTATATGTTTATGCTTATGTTTATTATATGTTTATGCTTATGTTTATGTTATATGCTTATGTTATATGCTTATGTTTATGTTATATGTTTATGCTTATGGTTATGCTTATGTTATATGCTTATGTTATATGTTTATGTTTATGCATATGTTATATGTTTATGTTTATGCTTTTAATCGTCTTATATTTATGTTTTTAATCTGGAATGTTTTGTCAACCACGCAGGTGTGGAAAGTTGGCTGTCGAGTACGTCAGGCCGACCGAGGTGGTACACTGTGCCGTGTACTCCCCGCAAGCTAGGGAGCGAGACATTCGGAGCTACCTCTTCCGAGGACTACGCTGACAATCTTTTGGGGTGTTTTTTATTGTGTTACGCATATGTTACCAATTTGGTATCATATGATTCAGTCACTTAGTAGACGGTCAGGTCCAAGTTAAGGGGCTAAGCAGTCGTTGCCCCTATTAGAGGTCATGATTGCCCTTACTTGGTTACCATAAAGTTGATAGTCAAAAATCAACCCTGATCCCGAGGTTTTTCCTTGAGTCCTAATAAATTGGTGGTTTGCCATAGGGGCTTATCATTGGATTCAAGGTTTTTTTCCCTCTCAATAGTTGTAGTCGTGACTGAATTTTGTTCGTGTGTGCTAATTTATTATTAGACCCACCCGAGTGAGGTGATTATATTCCATGTTGTCAATATGAAATATAATGGTTTCTTTGACTAGGATCACGTGTGAATATTTTGTTTCAAATTAGGTTTAAGTATGCGTTACGGTAGTAAAGACGAACTACGTACAAAGTGACCTTCTGGTCATCAACACACGTCAGTCGGTCCTCCCCGCCCTTAACTTTATTAAGGGTAGTTAGGGCTAACTTGTCCATCGTTTCTGTTTAGGATTATCTCATAGGTGCTCATTTCCCATTGTAACTAGTCTCGGAATTCAATGTTGCTCTTGCTTCTCTTTCGTTGTCTCCCTTTCCAAGTACGACAATTTATTAATCCAACCAGGCAGTGCGTGCTTCCTGTCTCCCAGCCCCCCTCATAAAATTAGATTCACGTATGGGGTTAGTAGTAAGTAGAGACTTATGCGGCAGTGGTGTCAATACGAGCCCCATGGCATTTATTCCCCGTTAGCAACCTTTCCCAAAACGCTAATGCATTATTCGAACCAGGTGGTCCTTGGTGCCTCCCAGCCCGGCTAAGTAAATTCGTTCATTAGTTTTAATTAAGTAGATTCACGTATGGGGTTAGAGAGTTATGCAGCAGTGGTGTCAATACGAGCCCTATGGCATTTATTCCCCGTCAACAACCTTTCCCAAAACGCTAACAAGTAATAGTAAGCTTTACCAGTTACATAATTGAGAGTAAGAACTATGTACATTTGCTCCTACCTATACTATAATAAACTTAGAACGTAATCCATGTCCATGGATTCATGGATGGATTGACAATACGTGCAACCCCGTTCATTGATTGTCGTTCCATCTGGTGGCTATGGCCAAGAGGAAAAAGAGAAGATAAAGAGTTTGGAAAGAATTTGACACCGTCGAATGACAGGATTATTTAGCGTGGGTTACACTCCTGCTGGGCAGGCACCAGGACATAATATTGGGTTATGACTTCCCAAGGCCTCAATGGTTCGATGTCAGACTGTGAATGTAGTTAAATAATAATTATTATGAGCTATGGCCAAGATGAAAGAGAAGAGCAAGAGTTTGGACAGAAGTCGACACCGTCGAATGACAGGATTATTTAGCATGGGTTCCACCCCTGCTGGGCAGGCACGACGGAGGACATAATCTTGGGTTATGACTTCCCAAGGCCTCAATGGTTTGACCTCAGACTGTGCATGTGGTTAAATAATAATGATTATGAGCTATGGACAAGAGTGCGGAGGTGCCCGGTATTGTTCAAACCCCAGGACACTGGGTTCCAGAGGGGGCGAAAGCGAAAAGAATAGAGAAAGAGTTTGGAAAGAGTCCGACACAGTAGGATGATAGGATTACCGTGCCCCCCCCCCCCCCCCCCCCCCCCCCCGCCCCCAACCCTCCTGCGTCCTAGCTGTCAACTTAGATCGGCTATTCAATTTGTCGCGGCAAAACCCTCCGCCCCCCCCCACACACCCCACACACCCACACACACCCCCCCCCCCCCCCCCCCCCCCCACCCCCCCCCCCCCACCCCCAACCCTCCTCGTCGTTCAAATTTCCAAGAAGACACCATCTAGATCTGCGAGATGGCAGACGATTGCGTGCGCCTTCTTAACAATGCTTCGCATCACTGAACCAAACCACTACTGCTTTACTCCTGCATAGAGCCGCTGTCTTCAACCATGCTACCTGCTGGACCATATTCAATTCGTCGATTAGTACACAGCTTTACTTGGGCGAGTGTCATGCTTTCAGGCAAGCCGATTGCGTGTTGCAATCGAGTGTTGCGGATGGAGAGGGAGGATTCGAATGCCGCAGGTAGTTGCGCAGGTTTGAAAGTCGAAGGTTTGAAATCGCTGCTGGTCCTTTCTTGCCTGATTTCCTTGCAATCGTTTCCATCCATGACTCAGACGCCGAACCTGCGGCTCAGCCGCTTGCTCGGTTGCTGCAACCTGGTCCACCTCCTTGCTGCCTGCCTGCTTCACACCTGCATGCATGCCTATGTACCTCCATGATTGACAAATGCCTGCCTGCAGTTTCCCCTGACTAGGCTACACAGTGGCAATATGTTGTTATATAACCAACACATGTGAGTAGATCTGAACCATCTGTCTTGTATGCTGTACCATATGTCATGTACGCTGCACCATTTGTCTTGTAGGTTGAACCATCTGTCTTGTACGCTGCACCATATGTCGTGTATGCTGCACCATTTGGCTTGTATGCAGCATGATTTGCCTTGCTGCACCATGTGTCTCGTATGCTGCACCATCTGTCTTACATTACATTACATTACATGTTAAAGTCTACTTGACACCGCGAGGGTGTATGAGACTCTGTGCTTTAAACAAAAAGAAAAAGCACCCACAAAGCAAAAAACCCCATTACATCAGGGGTGTGTCGAGGACAAACAAACCAAACTCCCAACCACCGTTTTGGTGGCGTAGGTATTAAACCCCTTAGAGCCGGACCCAGATCTCAACCACTTACAGTGGCGGAGGTAAGAAGCTAACAAATGAGAAGTCACAAGAAGAAGAAAAAAAGGGATGATAAATTACGGTGCCACTAAGCAGTCCAGGGCTTCCTGTCTTGCTCTTCTACAAGTAGAAAGATAGTCGGCTAGGTTGCTCCAAAAAGACTTAGTGCCATTTCCATTCATAAAGGTTCTGAATGTGGAATCGCAGAATTCCACATTCCATACGGTTAAGTTGGTATCCTCATGGACATGCCTATAAATATCTGTAAACAGCTTCTGGTAGCGGAGGCGAATATCATTATAAAAAGGGCACTCAAACATATGCATTTCATCCTCAGGTTTTTGGAACCCACACATTTGACTTGTCTTGTCTTTTGATTTGATTTGATTTGACTTGTATGCTGCACCATGTGTCTTTTGATTTGATTTGATTTGATTTGTGCTGCACCATGTGTCTTATATGCTGCACCATCTGTCTTGTACGCTGCACCGTATGTCTTGTATGCTGCACCATCTGTCTTGTATGCTGCACCATCTGTCTTGTATGCTGCACCATGTGTCATGTATGCTGCACCATCTGTCTTGTACGCTGCACCATGTGTCTTGTACGCTGCACCATTTGTCTTGCACGTTGCACCATATGTCTTGTTTGCTGCACAATCTGTCTTGTATGCTGCACCATGTGTCTTATATGCTGCACCATCTATTTGTCTCATCATCGTAATTGCTACCACGTGAATGCTTGCTCGCTTTCTTGATTGCTGATTCGTTGATTGTCCAACTGGCTTGTGCTTGGTCAAGCAACTAATAATCTTCTAACTCCACCTCCTTCCTTTCATGCTGCTGCAGTTCCAGCAGGCAGTGACTTCCGCATATTGCGACATGGTGGAGAAGGAGCAAGTCATCAGCATGCAGGGATGAGTAGACGAACAAGATCAAGAAGCCTTATGAGGACACTGGTCTTGCTGCTGGTCACTGCTGCTGGTCACTCATATAATAGTAGCTTGGCTAGACTAGCCAGTCGGGGTGGCAGGGGGGGGGCAGGGGCAGAAGACATACTAGATAGCTAGTCAGAGCTCATCAGTTTGTCTTCTTAGGAGGTTAGGTTGAAGTTGGGTTTGGTTATTAGGAAGTTGGGTTTGGATGGGTTTGCGTTATTTGGCTGCTGAGTCCGCGACATCACTTTGCTACTGGTTAGTTAAATGTAAAAATAAAACTGCCTTCCAAACCCTATACGTCCCCCCCTAGAGCAAGTCATCCTGAATCAATGGACAAAAAAGTCACCCTCTTGGTTCCCCACTTAAATAAGAACGGTTCAAGCAAGCTGCTTTCAAGCAAAATGCCTCTTGGGGCTCGAATTATTTAAGAGCAGCAAGTAATCTTGATTCAAGACACATACAAGGCAACCTATTGATTCTACACTGAAACAAGAATTCAACAAGTGACCTTGAATCAATAGACGTACAAGACACCTCTTGATTTCCACTTAAATAAGAGGGATTCAAGAGGGCATTTTTCAAGCAAATTGCCTCTTGGCGCTCGGACGACTTAAGAGGGGTGAATCAAGAGGTTTTCCTCTTGAAACAAGAATGGTTCAGTACAGCAAAACTTACCGACGTGAGAATGGACCAAACCTTTGTTGCACAACCTTAAAGTCACTGTGCTGTAGAGGCGAGCGTTCTCCCTGTGAGAATGGACCAAACCTTTGTTGCACAACCTTAACCTCACTGTGCTGTAGAGGCGAGCGTTCTCTCTGTGAGAATGGACCAAACCTTTGTTGCATAACCTTAACCTCACTGTGCTGTAGAGGCGAGCGTTCTCTCTGTGAGAATGGACCAAACCTTTGTTGTACAACCTTAACCGCACTGTGCTGTAGGGGCCAGTGTTCTCTCCGTGAGAATGGTCCAAACCTGTGCTGTAGAGGCAATGCCTGGTTCTGTTATCAATTACAACCCTAAGCAGTGCTGCAGAGGCGATACATTATTAGTTTTGCAAGTGCAGTCTGAGCCCTCATTGAATAGGTGATTTCTCGTTTGTAGGGTGCGGCCAACAGATATAACTGGACGGACTAGACAGATCTATTTAGATTTATACATACCAAAAAACATGTATATTTGGTATATATAAAATAGATTTATACAATTATACATACCAAAAACATGTATATTTGGTATATTTAATATAGATGTATACATACCCAAAACATGTGTATTTGGTATATACAATATAGATTTATACATACCAAGAACATCTGTATTTGGTATATATAATATAGATTTAGTGGGTCTTTGCCTGACCCTACTCGTTTGTTCTATTGTACCAAGTTGGCCTTAATTCTGATGATGATGATGATGATGATGATGATGATTACATTGTTTCCTGGTGCTGTACTGGACTCCAAATGTGACCTCGGCTTAAAGGAGATTTTCGTTACCATTTGTAGTCGCTGGCTAATAGAGCTGACTAGAATCTGCCATGTGTATCCCAAACTCCAAATGTGTCCTGGGCTTCACGGACTCGAGGGGGACTTATGAACATCATGCGCAAAGAAGTAAAAAAAACAATTTACAATTTTTTACTTCTTTGCGCATGATGTATGTTTTGTAAGTAAAAAATACAATTTACAATTTATCAGTGCCAATCTGTTTGGTAACATTCTTGTTGGTGTTCTGATTATATCAATCCAGATAGAATCATGACCCAAGTCCAGCAAGGGCATGTACAGTGAATCAGAAGATGTAGCAGTCTATCCGTTTAAGCTCTCTCTCTCTCTCTATATATATATATAAATATATATGTATGTGTGTGTGTGTGTGTGTGTGTGTGTGTAGATTATATATGTGATGTCCTGTTCTCTTTCTGGGTATACACATGTGCTAGATAGACGACAATTTCTTCTGATCTGAAGTACGAAGCAAACCTTTGATTCAGTTGCTTTCTTTAAAAAATAGTATGTCAAGCGCGGCGTCCTTGAGCATATTATTGCCAGGCCAAGCCAGCTAGCACCAGGCCCAAGGCATGCCCAAGCTAAGCCGTGAGCATATTATTGCCAATATAAGCCGCGCTTCACTTGGCCCCATTTTCCGGCTTATATTAAATTTTTGGCGCTTCACTTGGCCCCATGTATGGCGCTTCACTTGGCCCCATCTATGGCGCTTCACTTGGCCCCATGTATGGCGCTTCACTTGGCCTCATTTATGGCGCTTCACTTGGCCCCATTTATGGCGCTTCACTTGGCCCCATTTATGGCGCTTCACTTGGCCCCATTTATGGCGCTTCACTTGGCCCCATGTATGGCGCTTCACTTGGCCCCATGTATGGCGCTTCACTTGGCCCCATTAATGGTGCTTCACTTGGCCCCATGTATGGCGCTTCACTTGGCCCCATTTATGGCGCTTCACTTGGCCCCATTTATGGCGCTTCACTTGGCTCCATTTATGGCGCTTCACTTGGCCCCATGTATGGCGCTTCACTTGGCCCCATTAATGGCGCTTCACTTTGCCCCATTTATGGCGCTTCACTTGGCCCCATGTATGGCACTTCACTTGGCCCCATGTATGGCGCTTCACTTGGCCCCATGTATGGCGCTTCACTTGGCCCCATTAATGGCGCTTCACTTGGCCCCACGTATGGCGCTTCACTTGGCCCCATGTATGGCGCCTCACTTGGCCCCATTTTCTGGCTAATACTAAAATTTTAAAGAAAGCAACTGCCCAGTCGTAGTCAAGTCAAGTAGCCAAGTCAATAAGTCAAAACCAGTCAATGTGCGTGCGCATTGTATCTTGCATACTTACATTAGCTTGCACAGCCTGCTAATGTACTTATGAAAGCAATAGAAATTTATGCAGCCAAGCATAGCTTGTCTGCATCAAATTTCTAGATAATGTGCAAGTGCGCATGTGCACAGGGTCACTCTATCGCTTATCTGTAAATCAGCTTGTACCAGTAGCAGGTTGTACACTTTATCAGCTTGTAAATGTATTAGCATACGCAAGTGTGGCTTTATTCACACCCCAAGTTAGCGCTAAGCTTTGGCTGCAGCCAATTCCATAATTGTTCCATGCGTCAGCTAGCGGGCCTGGTTGTATTGCTCGTTATTCCAATTCGAAGGAAAGCTTGCACACTTGCAAAATGCAGCTGATAATGCAGGGTACTACAAAGCGCCGAGCGGCAGCGTGTTCACGCGCCCGCATTTTTTAGCACCACTGCGCGTTTCGCAGCAAGTTAGTTTTTTCAACCCCACCGGGGCGCAGCCGAGCGCCGCAGCGCGCAGATGATTTAATTAGAGATTGTGCGCGTTTGCACTAGCGCTGAGCAATTTGACGTGGGGCGCTGTCAGCGCTCTGACAAATTGACAAAATGTAGGTACCCTGCTCCACTCTCTAGAGTGTAACAAGCAGGTACTAGGCCAGTTTAGTCGAGGTGTGTATTGGTGTGGACCAGTGTTGGTGGACCTGTGGCTTGTATGTATGTTACAGTCCAGGGTAGGGTAGGCACAAGGAATGGGGTTGTTGTTGGTTTTTGTTTTGTTGTAGCTAGTGTCATGACTATGATATTACAGGTCCAGGGGTGGTAGGCAAATAGGGCTTAATTAAAGCGACTCAAAAGTAGTACCTTGGATAATTGGGGCCAAGTGTGGGGTTTACCCCTACGGCCACACTTGAAATCCACTTAATAGCTGAATGGACAAGAGGG
>JACBWV010000150.1:0-37563 GCA_013435795.1 Chlamydomonas sp. ICE-L
CTAATCAAACCAAAGCTGAAAACCATGCAACAAACCTAAAATAAGAGGAAGGGAGCAAACTAAAAGCTGATATACCACGTAATCAAACCCATACTGTGAGAAGGGGAGCAGTATTAAGCCTGATAGACCACGTAACAAAAATGCAAAAGGCTGATATACCATGTAATCAAACCCAAAGGCTGATAAACCATGCAAACAAACCTAAAATAAGAGGAAGGGAGCAAACTAAAAGCTGATAGACCACGTAATCAAACCCATACTGTGAAAAGGGGAGCAGTATTAAGGCTGATAGACCACGTAACAAAAATGCAAAAGGCTGATAGACCATGTAACAAAAATGCAAAGGCTGATAAACCATGCAAACAAACCTAAAATAAGAGGAAGGGAGCAAACTAAAAGCTGATAGACCACGTAATCAAACCCATACTGTGAAAAGGGGAGCAGTATTAAGCCTGATAGACCACGTAACAAAAATGCAAAAGGCTGATAGACCATGTAATCAAACCCAAAGGCTGATAAACCATGCAAACAAACCTGAAATAAGAGGAAGGGAGCAAACTAAAAGCTGATAGACCACGTAATCAAACCCATACTGTGAGAAGGGGAGCAGTATTAAGGCTGATAGACCACGTAACAAAAATGCAAAAGGCTGATATACCATGTAATCAAACCCAAAGGCTGATAAACCATGCAAACAAACCTGAAATAAGAGGAAGGGAGCAAACTAAAAGCTGATAGACCACGTAATCAAACCCATACTGTGAGAAGGGGAGCAGTATTAAGCCTGATAGACCACGTAACAAAAATGCAAAAGGCTGATAGACCATGTAATCAAACCCAAAGGCTGATAAACCATGCAAACAAACCTAAAATAAGAGGAAGGGAGCAAACTAAAAGCTGATAGACCACGTAATCAAACCCATACTGTGAAAAGGGAGCAGTATTAAGCCTGATAGACCACGTAACAAAAATGCAAAGGCTGATAGACCATGTAATCAAACCCAAAGGCTGATAAACCATGCAAACAAACCTAAAATAAGAGGAAGGGAGCAAACTAAAAGCTGATAGACCACGTAATTCAAAACCCATACTGTGAGAAGGGAGCAGTATTAAGGCCTGATAGACCACGTAACAAAAATGCAAAAGGCTGATAGACCATGTAATCAAACCCAAAGGCTGATAAACCATGCCAAACAGACAGAAAATAAGAGGAGGGAGAAAACTAAAAGCGATAGACCAGTAATCAAAACCATTGTGAAAAGGGCGGCAGTAGTAACCTGATAGACACAGTAACAAAAACGCAAGGCTGATAAAACCATGCAACAACCTAAAATAAGAGGAAGGGAGCAAATAAAAGCTCATACGCACACGTTATCACAACCATACTGTGAAAAGGGAGCATGTATTAAGCCTGATGACCACGTAACAAAAATTGCAAAAGGTGTTGACCATGTAATCCCACCCAAGGGCTGATAAACCATGCAAAAAACACACCTAAAAATAGCGGAAGGGAGGGAGCAAACTAAACGCTGATTTTGAGCCACGTAATCAATAACCCAACTGTGAGAAGGGGAGCAGTATTACGGCTGATTAGACCACGTAACAACAATGCAAAAGGCTGATAGACCTAGTAATCCAAACCCAAAGGGCTGATAAACCATGCACAAAACTAAAATAGCGGGAAGGGAGCCAACTAAACGCTGATATAGAACCACCCGTAATCAAACCCATCTAGTTGAAACAAGGCGGAGTATTAACGTGATGTAGACCAGTAACAAAAAAATTGCACAAAAGGCGATAATACATGCAAACAACCTGATAATAAGAGGAAGGGGAGCAAACTAAACGTGGATTCAGACCACGTAATCAAAACCCATACTGTGAAACGGGAGCCAGTATTAAGGCTGATTCGACCACGATAACAAAAATGCCAAAAGGCTGATTGACATGTAATAAAACCCAAAGGTTGATAAACATGCACACAAAACCTAAAATAAGAGGAAGGGAGCAAACTAAAAGTGTTGATGACCACGTAATCAAAACCCATACTGTGAGAAGGGGGCAGGATTAAGCCTGATAGACCACGTCTTCCGTTCGTACAAAAATGCAAACGCTGATACCCATGTAATCAAACCCAAAGGCTGATCAAAACCCATTTGCAAACAAACCTGACATCAGGGATGAAGGGAGCAACTAATAAAGCTGATAGACCATCGTTAATCAAACCATACTTTGAGGAAGGGGAAGCCGTCTTACGCCTGATAGACCATCGTAAACAACAAATGCAAAAGCTGATGACATGTAATCCAAACCAAAGGTGCTAAAACCATGCAACAAACCTGAAAATAAGAAAGGAGCAAACTAAAAGCTGATATACCACGTAATTAAACCCCACTTTGAGGAAGGGGTCGCCGTATAAAGGCTGATAGACCACGTAACGTCGTAAAAAAATTCAAACGGTGGATCTACACTGTAACCAACCCTACAAAGCTGAAAAACCATGCAATCCAAAACCTAAAAAAAGAGGAAAGGGAGCAAACTAAACAGTGACTACCAACGTTAATCAAACCCCATACTGTGAGAAGGAAGGGAGCAGTATTCAGCCTGATAGACAGTAACAAAAATGCAAAAGGCGTTATACCAGTTAATCAACAACCCATTACTGTTGGAGAAGGGGAGCCGTCAGTCATTAAGGCCTGATAGGAACCACGTCACCACAAATGCACCAAAAAGGGGTGATTAGATAGACCATGTAATCAAAACCCAAAGGGTGATAAGATTATATAAAAACCATTGCAAAACACAAAAACTTTGTAAAATCAACAAATGACCTAAGAGGAAGGGGGGAGCAAAAACTACTAAAAGTGATATACCACAGTAAATAAACCCCCATTATCGTGAGGAAGGGGGGGGAGGGGAGCAGTAATTAAGCCTGATTAGACCAACCGTAAACAAAAAGAATGCACAAGGGCGGATAGCCCAGTAAATCACCCCCAGGCTGGATTTAAAACCCCTGGCATCAAAAAACAAACCTAAAAAATTAAAGAGGAAGGGGAGCAAACTAAAAAAGCTGAGATTCTACCACCGTAATCAAACCCCCATCCTGTGATGAGAAGGGGAGCAGTATGAAAGCCTGAGTTAGACCACGTAATTTTTATCTAAAAACATGGCAAAAAAAAAGGCTGATATACCAAGTAAATTAAAACCCCCCAAAAGGCTGATAACAACCATGCAAACAAAAAACCTAAAAATAAGCGGAGAGGAAGGGACAAACCTAAAAAGCGATTAGACCACCGTAAATCAAACCAACCCCTACTGTGAAAAGGGGGAGCAGTATTTAAGGCTGTGATTAGACACGTAAAAAAAAATGCAAAAAAGGGGCTTTGATATGCCATGTAATCAACCCCAACAGCTGATATATAACCATGGGGCAATTCAAACCTTCAAATAAGAGGCAAGGGAGCAAAACTAAAAAGGTCTGGATAGGATAGACCACGTAAATTCAAAACCCATTTACTGGAAAAGGGAGCAGTACTTTTAGTAGTATAGTATTAAGGCTGAGAGACCACGTAGAACAAAAATGCAAAAACGCTGATCGCCCATGTAATCAAACCCCAAACGGGCTGATTAAAATTTAAACCATGCAAACACAACCCTAAAACTTAAGAGGACAGGGAGCAAAAACTAAAAGCTGAATTTAGGGACCCACGTAATCAAAACCTCCAATTTACGGTGATGAGGGGCGCATTATGAAAGGCTGAATAGACCACCGCTAAAACAAATGCAAAACAAATGGCGGATGTATACAACTCATGTGAATAATACTCTCCCAAGGCTGAGAACCAGGCAAACCAAATACAAACAACCCTAAACTAAGAGGAAGGGAGCAAACTACAAAAGCTGGATAGACCCGTCATCAAAAACCCATTTACTGTGAAAAAAGGGGCGCCAGTAGTAGTATAGTGATGTATTAAGCCTGGATAGACAACCGTAGTAACAAAAATTGCAAAAAAAAAAAAAAGGGTGAAGGGGACCAGTAATAAAACCCAACAACAAGGGGCTGATTAAACTACCCATGCAAACAAACTAAACATAAGTAGGAAGGGGAGCAAAATATAAAGCTGATAGACCACGTAATCAAACCATTTTTACTGTGAAAAAGGGGAAGCAGTAAGTAATTGAAAGGCCCTGGATGACCCACGTAACAAAAATGCAAAAAGGTTGCTGATAAGACCATTGTAATCAAACCCCCCAAACCAAAACCCACAAAGGGCTGGATAAAACCATGCAAACAAACCTAAAAAATATGACGAAAGGGACGCAAACTTAAAAGCTGTGATTTTATACCCACGTAATCCAAAAACCCATTACTGTGAGGAACGTTTGAAAAGGAAAGGGGAGGGCAGTATATTTATAGTAATTACGCCTAGATTAGACCCACAACCGTAACAAAAATGGGCAAAAGGCTGATTTAGAACCATGTAAATCAAAACCCAAAAGGGCTGATAAACATTGGCAAAACAAAACCTAAAAATACGGCAGGGAAAGGGAGCCAAAAAACTAAAAAGTGATATTACCACCGTAATCAAACCCATACTGTGAGGAAGTGGAGCAGGTATTAAGCCTGATAGACCCCACCGTAACCCGTAACACAAAAATTGGCAAAAGGCTGATTAGAACCATTGTAATCAAACCCAAGGGCTGATATATTTTATAAAAAACCATGGCAACAAACTGGAAATAAGGAGAGGAAGGGGAAGCAAAACTAAAAAAGGCTGATTATACCACGTAATCAAAACAACAACCCATACTGTGAGCGGGGGAGGCAGTATAAGCTGAAGACCACGTACAAAAAAGCAAACAAGGCTGAGCTTCCCATGTAACTCAAACCCCAAAAAGGCTGATAAAACCTATGCAACAAAACCTGAAATTAAGGAGGGAACGGGGCAAATAAACAAGCTGATGGGACCACGTACATCAAAACCCATTACTGTGAGAAAAGGGGAGCAGTATTATTAAGGGGCCGATAGACCACCCCCCAAACCCCGTAGTAACAAAAAAAAATGGAAAAGGCTGATTACATGTAATCAAAACCCAAAAAAGGGGGGATTAAATAAAACCATTGCAAAACCAACCTAAAATAAGGGAAAGGTGGAGGGCAAAAAACTAAAAGCTGATAGGGGACACCAGTAATCCAAAACCCCATACTGTTTGAAAAAGGGCAGCAGTATTTACGCTATAAGACCACCTGTAACAAAATGGGGCAAAAGGCTGATAAAACCATGCAAAACAACCTTCAACTACAGAGGGAACAGCAGGGAGGGGCAAAAAGCAAAAAAAAAAAGCTGGATGACCACGTAATCAAACCAATACTGTGGAAAAAGGGGACCGCAGTATTAAGCCTGAAGGGGACCCACCGTAACAAAAATGAGCAAGGCTGATGACCACTGTAATCAAACCCACAAACAGGCTGATATAAACATTGCAAAAACACCAAAAACCTAAAATTAAAGAGGACGGGGAGCAAACTAAAAACGCTGATATACAAACACGTAAATCCAAAACCCCATTACTGTGAGAAAGGGGGGAGGAGCAGTTATCTAACAGGCCTGATAGGACCCACGTCAAACACAAAATGCAAACAAAAAGGTGATAAAGACCATTGTATCCAAAACCAAAAAGGGCTGATAAAATAAAAACCATGGCAACACAACAAATCCTTAACATTAAGGAGGAAGGGCGGGCATAACTAACAAGCTGAGTAGGACCACGTAATCAAACCCCATATGTGGAACAAAGGGGGAAGGGGGTAGCAGTTATTACGGCTGAATAGCCCACTTAAAAAAAAGCCAAAAAAAAAGGCTGATAAACATGCAAACCCAAACCTAACATAAGAGGACATGGAAGGGAGAGCAAAAATAAAAGCTGATAGACCAATAATCAACCCATTTACTGTTGAAAAAGGGGGCCGTATTCAAGGGTATTAGACCCACCGTAACAAAAAATGAAAAGGGCTGATAGGACCATGTAATCAACCCAAAGGTGCTAAATATTAATAAAACCATGCAAACACACACTTAAAAATAAGAGGGAAGGGGAGCAAACAACTAAAAGCTGCATAGCCACGTATCAACCCATATGTGAGAAGGGGGGGAGGAGTATTCACGGCTGAATAGACACGTGACCAAAAAATGCAAAAGGTGATAATCCCATGTAATCAACAACCAAAACGGCTGAATGAAACCATTGAAAATCAAACTGGAAATAAGGAGGAAAAGGGAGAAAACCTAAGCTGATATACCCGTAATTTTCAAACCCTAATTTTACTGTGAGAGAAGGGGAAACAAAGCAGTATTTAGCCTGAATGGACCCACCCCCCGTAAACAAAAATACAAAGTGGGCAAAAAAGGCTGGATAGACCAGTAATCAACAACCCAACGGCGATGTAACTAAAACCCTTGCAAACAACCCTAAAATTAAGCGGGAAGGTGGAGCAAAAACTAAAATTGTGAAATGGACACGTAATCCAACCTCAATAACTGTGAAAAGGATACAGCAGTAGTATTCAAAGCCTGATATACCACCCCCCGTAAACAAAAGGCAATGGCTGATAGATGTCGATAGACTCTGTAATTCAAACCCCAAAGGCTGAAAAAAACATGCAAACACAAACCTAAAAAATAAGGCGGAAGGGAGCAAAAAACTAAAAAGCTGATATAACCACGTTCAATCACAACCCATTACTGTTGAGAAGGGGGACAGTATTTAAGCCTGTGATTAGACCACGTACTTAAAAACATGCAAACAAACGGCTGGATCTTATTTTATACAGTAATCAAACCCCAAAAGGGCTTATTAAATAACCCATGCAAAAACAAACTCAAAAATAGAGGGAAGGGGAGAAACTCTAAAAAAAGCTGATAAGACAAGTTATCAAAACCCATACTGTTGAAAAGTGGGCGCCGTAAGTTATTACAAGGCTGATAGAACCACCGGTTCGTAACCAAAAAAATGCCAAAAGGCTGATAGAACCATGTAATCAAACCCAAAAAGGGCGATATAACATGGCAAACACAACCTTAAAATAAGAGGAAGGGTAGAAAACTATTAAGCTTGATTAGACCACGTTATCAAACTCCATACTGCTGGAAAAAGCGTGGAAGGGGAGCAGTAGTACTTAAGCCTGATAGACCACGTAACAAAAAAAAAAATGCAAAAGGCTGATTAGACCATGAATTCAAACCAAACCCAAAGGGCTGCTCAAACCATTGCAAACCAACCCTAAAAAATAAGAGGAAAGGAAGGCCAAACTAAAAACTGATATCACCAACGTTTAACAACCATTACTGTGAAGATAGGGGAGCAGTTATTTAAGGGCTGTATATAGACCACGGAAATAACCAAAATTGCAAAAACCGGCGATAGCCATGTAATCACACCCAAAGGGCGATTAAACCATGAAACAAACTGAAAAAGTAGGAAGGGAGCAAAAACTAAAAAGGCTGATTATTTTACCAACGTAATTTTCCAACCCATAATTGAGGGAAGGGGAGCAGTAAGTCATTAAGGCTGAAGCCCCACGTACAACAAAACACTGCAAAAGGGCTGGATATACCATGTATACATCAACCCAACGGCTGATAAAAACCATGCCAATCAAAAACACCTTTGACATAGACTGGAAGGGAGTCAAACTAAAAGCGACAAGATAGGAGAAGACGACAACAAGTGACCAAAAGAACTGGGAGAGTGCCCAATGTAATCAACCGCCACGTAGGGCTGATTGAACCAGATTCAAACAAACTAAAATAAGAGGAAGGAGCAAACTAAAAGCTGATAGAAACCACGTAATCAAACCCATACTGTGAAAGGGGAGCAGTATTAAGCTGATAACAACGTACACAAAAATGCAAGGCTGATGACAAATGCAAACAACCCTAAATAAAGAGGAAGGGAGCAAACTACAGCTGATAGACCACATAATCAAAAAACCATACCTGTGAAAAGGGAGCAGTATTAAGGCTGATAGACCACGTAACCAAATGCAAAAGCTGATAGACCATGTACAAACCCAAAGGCTGATAAACCAATGCAACCAACCTAAAATAAGAGGAAGGGAGCAACTAAAAGCTATGAACCACGTAATCAAACCCATACTGTGAGAAGGTGGGACATAATTAAAGCCTGATACACCCGTACATAAATGCAAAAGGCTGATATAACCATTAATACAACCCAAAGCTGATAAACCATGCAACAACCTAAAGAAGAGGAAGGGAGCAACTAAAAAAGCTGATATACACGTAATCAAACCGCATACTGTGAAAAGGGAGCATATTAAGCTGATAGAACGACGTAACAAAAATGCAAAAGGCTGATGAACCATCGTAATCAAACCCAACAGGCTGATAAACCATGCAAACCAACCTAAAATAAGAGGAAGGGAGCAAACTAAAAGCTGATAGACCACGTAATCAAACCCATACTGTGTGAAGAAGGGGACAGTATTAGCTGATAGACCACGTAACAAAAATGCAAAAAGGCTGATAGACATGTAATCAACCCAAAGGCTGATAAACCCTGGCAATCAGACCTGAATAAGAGGAAGGGCAACCTAAAGCTGATATACCACTTAATCAAACCCATAATAACTGTGGAGAAGGGGAGCAGTAATTTAGGCGATAGCGCACGTAACAAAAATGCAAAAGCTTATATAGACCATGTAATCAAACCCAAGGCGGATAAACATGCAATCAACTGGAATAAGAGAAGGAGCAACTAAAAGCTGATATCAGCCCCGTAATCAAACCCATACTGTGATAATGGGGAGCAGTATTAACCCTGATAGACCCAGTACAAAAATGCAAAAGGCTGATAGACCTGTAATCAATACCCAAAGGCTGATAAACCATGCAACAACCCCAAATAATAGGAAGGGGCAAATAAAAGCGATAGAACCACTTAATCAACCCATACTCGGGAAAAGGGAGGGCAGTATAAGGCTGATCGACCACGTAACAAACTGCAAAGGCTGATAACCATTCAAACAACCTAAAAATAAAGGAAGGGAGCAACTAAAAGCTGATAGACCACATAATCAAACCCTACTGTGAAAGGGGAGCAGGATTAAGCTGATAAACCCACGTAACAAAAAGCAACAGCTGCTATACCATGTAATCAACCCAAAGGCTGATAAACCATGCAAACAAACCTAAAATAAGAGGAAGGGAGCAAACTAAAAGCTGATAGACCACGTAATCAAACCCATACTGTGAAAAGGGGAGCAGTATGTAAGTCTGATAGACCACGTAACAAAAATGCAAAAGGCTGATATGACCATGTAATCAAACCCAAAGGCTGATAAACCATGCAAATCAACCTTAAATAAGAGGAAGGGGAGCAAACTAAAAAGCTGATATACCACGTAATCAAACCCATACTGTGAGAAGGGGGAGCAGTATTAGGCTGATAGACCACGTAACAAAAATGCAAAAGGCTGATAGACCATGTAATCAAACCCAAAGGCTGATAAACCATGCAATCAAACCTGAAATAAGAGGAAGGGAGCAAACTAAAAGCTGATAGACCACGTAATCAAACCCATACTGTGAGAAGGGGAGCAGTATTAAGGCTGAGAGACCACGGAACAAACATACAAAGGCTGATAGACCATGTAAACAAACCTGAAATAAGAGGAAGGGAGCAAACTGAAGGCTGATTGACCACGTAATCAAAACCAAACAGTGAAAAGGGAATATAAGATACTTAAGGCTGATAGGCCAGACAATCAAACCCGAAGGCTGATAGACCATGTAATCAACCCCAAACTGTATGAAGGGAGCATACTGAATGCAAATAGATCGCTGAACCAAACCAGAACCACAAACAAATTACGGCTGAGAAACCAAGGCAGCCGATAACCTCGCACCTGCGGCTGGGACAATTTGGCCTGATAATCGAGAATTCCGAGAATTTCTGGGAATTGATTGAAATTTGGCCTGAAAAATGGAGGTACCATAGACGAACTACGAGACCCAAATCCGAATCATCTCGCATGTGGAGGCGTAGCCCAGTAGCTAGCTCAGGGAGCTGCCTAGAAGCTGGCGCAATCAGTTTCCTAGCGCTGCTGCTGAAAGCCCTGTGGCTACCTCAGGGAGCTGCCTAGAAGCTGGCGTAATCAGTTTCCTAGCGCTGCTGCTGAAAGACCAGTGGCTAACTCAGGGAGCTGCCTAGAAGCTGGCGTTATCAGTTCTCGAGCGCTGCTGCTGAACGCCGAGTGGCTACCTCAGGGAGCTGCCTAGAAGCTGGTGTAATCAGTTTTCGAGCGCTGCTGCTGAACGCCCAGTGGCTAGCTCAGGGAGCTGACTAGAAGCTGCCGCAATCAGTTTTCTAGCGCAGCTACTGAAATTTGGAGGCGTAGCCCAGTGGCTAAATCTGGGAGCTACCTAGCAGCTGCTGCCAGCAGCGCTACTGCTGAAATTTTGAGGCATAGCCCAGTGGCTAGCTCTTGGAGCTGCCTAGAAGCTGCTCAATTGCTGGTCAATTTTGGAGGCGTAGCCCAGTGGCTAGCTCAGGGAACTACCCAGAAGCTGCTGCTAGTACGCTGCTACTGAAATGAGGGAGGTACCTAGAAGGGGCTGCTAGTAGCGCTGCTGCTAACATTTGGAGGCGCAGCCCAGTGGCTAGCTCCGGGAGCTGCCTAGAAGCTGCTGCTAGTAGCGTTGCTGCTGAAATTTGGAGGCGTAGCTCAGTGGCTAGCCCTAAGAGCTGCCTAGAAGCTGCTGCTAGGAGCCAAAAAGAAAAACAGTGTGCACTTGCGGCTGTCCGAGGCTGTGGAGCAAATAATTCCTGTGCAGCGTTGTAGCCGATTCAGAAAATTGGCGTAGTGTGTTGGAAACGGAACGACAGGTGGCAACGATGAAAGTCGAGCTGACCGAAGCAAGTTAGTTATGAGACTATTGTCGACGGGTCAAGCGTTTGTCTCGGTTTTGTTCGTCAGTTGTTGAATCTGCTGCCACTGCGCACATCGACACATCTGTGGCGTGTCACCTGTTGACACTAGGGTGTGGAGATTTGTTTCCTCAAGATGGAGTGCCACTGTGCCACATCGGACTTATCTGTGCCACCAAGTGGGGTGTGTGTGTTGTGCTGTGTTGTGTTTTTTTTGGGGTGGATATATTTCTGTGTAATCGACCCCGTCTATGCAATGTGCGCATCTGTGGGGTGTGTATGTGCACTATCGACCCACGGTCTATGCCACTGTTGCAATCTGTGGAAGTGTGTGAGTTGTGATCGGTGCTCTGTGCACATCGACTTATCTGGCACTCTGTGGGGTGAGGATCTAGTGGCAAATCGACTGTCTTCCTATGCACTGTGCAATTCTGTGGAGTGTGAATCTGTGCTCTGGCACATCGACTTATCTGTTGCACATCTGTGGGGTGTTGTTTTGTGATCTGTGCACATAGGACTCGTCTCTATCTATGCACTGTGCACATCTGTGGGGTGTGATCTGTGCTCTGTGCACATCGACTTATCTGTGCACATCTGTGGGGTGTGATCTGTGCACATCGACTCGTCTATGCACTGTGCACATCTGTGGAGTGTGATCTGTGCTCTGTGCACATCGACTTATTTGTGCACATATGTCGAGGTGGGTGTGGATCTGGTGCACTGTGCACAGCGACTTCCTTTCTCTTTTCTTCTTCTCCCTTCTTTATTCTTAACTGTGCACATCTGTGGGGTGTGATCTGTGCACATCGACTCGTCTATGCACTGTGCACATCTGTAGGGTGTTATCTGTGCACATCAACCTCATCGTGAGCCACTATGGTTTTGATGAGATTCTCATTTGTGATTTTTGTGCAAGTGCAAATCAAAATGATCTTCATACGCGCACATCTGTGGGGTGTGATCTGTACACATTGACTCGGCTAAGCACTGTGCAATGGCACTGCCTGCGGGGGTGTGATTCTGGGCACGATCTGTGCACTGTGCACTGTGTGTGACACTCGTGGGTGTTTTTGTCCTGTGTCGGGGCACTGTGCACTGTGTGATATTTTTGTCTTTGATCTGTGCACTGTGGTGTACACTGTGGTGAGATGTATCTTTGATCTGTGCCCTGTGGACTGTGGGTGTGCACAATGGCACGTGGTAGATGTAGCTTTGACTGTCACGGTGGACTGTGGTGTGCACTGTAGTGAGATTCTCTTAACTATGCACTGCAGATTTAGCTGTAGGGGGGTCGCCAAGAGGGATTCAATGATATCATGTCATCATAATGAATACCATAGATATCATGTGATAGTATTTGATGCCGTGGGGTCTGGACTAGCACTTTGCCTGGTCCATCATATCAATATGATATTAATCATATGATTTGTATGGATATCAATATCCATGAGATCATATGATATTCATACTTCGTCTTGTCAAAATCATAATGGATTTGGGCCGTTCCCGTCCCTACTTATCTGTGGTGTAACAGTGCACCGTCGTGGATGACAACATTCCGCAAACTGTAAATTGACCAATCCTGCATTGTGGTATGATTCATAGTATAAAAGATGCATTGAATGTGGCGGCTAAATTTGATGCTGCTGATCGATTGAATTGTGGCACAGTTGTCCATATACAAGTCACGAGCACCCAAGCCCTCGGCGCACTTACCCTGCACAGCTTGCATCTGCTGCGGCGCTGCGCAAGGTCCGTGGGATGGGCCTTGGGATAGGTCCCACCCAGGGAAATAAACGTCCAGGCTTCCTCCCCTATCCAGTGTTTCATTTTTCGACGACGCGTCGCCATTCCGTCGCCATTCCGTAGAATGCTACACCCCCCGGACCCCCCGATATCCGGACGCGCTGCCCCCCGACCCCCCCAGGCTCCGCGCTTCGAGCTTCGCCATGCGATGGCTACGCAATTATCCTGAAATCAGGTTTGAGTAGCCCAAGTAGCTACTCAACCTGGACTACAGAAATCTGAAATTAAAAACACTGCCCCTATCTGTAGTGAGATGGGAGCATGCGGTTGTCGGAATTCCTGTTGTCCATGTACACTCCACAAGCACCTAGGCCATCTGCGTGCACACCCTCCAGAGCCTGCATCTGCTGCGCAAGGTCTGCGTGATAGGCCTTGGGATAGGTCTCACCGAGGGAGGGGTTCAGGACCCCCCCGCCCCCCATGTACAGGTCCAGGCCCCCCCCACCCCCCATGTACAGGTCCAGGCCCCCCTTGTCCCCCATGGAAGCCAGGAGTTGCTGCATGGGGAGCTGCTGGGCCGAGAAGTGAATCTGGGTGCTGCTGTGCTGAGGAGAGAGTCTGGGTTGCATGGCGAGCTGCTGAGCCGAGGAGCGGCTCTGGGTGCTGCTGAGCTGAGGACTGAGTCTGGGCTGAGTGGGGAGCTGCTGGGCCAAGCAGCCAGTCTGGGCTGCATGGGGAGCTGCTGGGCTGAGGATGGAGTCCGGGTACCCAAGCTCTGAAGACCTTGCAGATCCAGCACCCATCAACTCATGTCTCGCGCATCCGTTCATGCCGTGTGTTCCCTGGAAGATCGTGTGCTCTGACAAGGCGAGTGGGGTGTAGGGTTGCATGCAGATCGCCGTCATGCCCTGAAGGGACCTCTGTGGGGATAGGAAGGAGGTTTCGGAGCCCAAGCCGCTCATGCCATGCATACCCTGCATCATCATGCGGGCGGGCGGGGAGGTGGTTTCGGAGCCCAAGCCGCTCATGCCATGCACACCCTGCATCATCATGTGTGCGGGCGGGGAGGTGGTTTCGGAGCCAGTGGGTCATTCATGCCCTGCCCCATGATCTGTAGTGCCAATGACAGGTCAGCATTTTGCTGGGCCAGCATTTGGCTCTGGTTCTGATTGTACTGGTGGTTGGGTTGGGCGCCCATGTAGCTGCTCTCAGTGGAGGGCAGGCCCCCCATATTTTGCTGGGCCAGCATTTGGCTCTGGTTCTGATTGTACTGGTGGTGGGTTGGGCGCCCATGTAGCTGCTCTCAGTGGAGGGCAGGCCCCCCATATTCTGCTGGGCCGGCATTTGGCTCTGGTTCTGATTGTACTGGTGGGTGGGTTGGGCGCCCATGTAGCTGCTCTCAGTGGAGGGCAGGCCCCCCATATTCAGCTGGGACAGCCCCCCCATATTTAGCTGGGACAGCCCACCTGCCGCAACAGTATCAATTGTGGTCTTGTCCCCCTCTCGCAACCCGTGTTGAAAGTGTCCAGGCGTCAGCCTGCCAAGTCGGGAATCCCTGCGTTAAGCTGTCACTTTCGATTAGGGGTGCACTTGCACAGCATGTGACCTTCCTGCGCCAGTTAAAGAATGCATGGCCCCATGGTGAGCTGTCCCATGCCCAAGTGGAGCCAGATGGATGGGTCTTTTTTTTTTTTTTGTTCCTGCCATGGCCAAATTAGGATGCATGGCAGTCATGGAGCTGACCCGTGCCAAATTAGGATGCATGGCAGTCATGGAGCTGACCCGTGCCAAATTAGGACGCATGGCCGCCATGGAGCTGACCCGTGCCAAATTAGGATGCATGGCAGTCATGGAGCTGACCCGTGCCAAATTAGGATGCATGGCAGTCATGGAGTTGACCCGTGCCAAATTAGGACGCACTGCTGCCATGGAGCTGTCCCGTGCCAATTTAGGATGCATGGCAGTCATGGAGCTGACCCGTGCCAAATTAGGACGCACTGCTGCCAGGGAGCTGTCCCGTGCCAATTTAGGATGCATGGCAGTCATGGAGCTGACCCATGCCAAATTAGGACGCACTGCTGCCAGGGAGCTGTCCCGTGCCAATTTAGGATGCATGGCAGTGATGGAGGAGAGAGGAGACAGGGGGCCCTGGTTCAGGGACAGGCGACCGTGAGAGGAGAGGGACAACCACTCCAGACCTCCCAAAACAGGGAGCTGAAGGGTGTTGGCATCCGATAGGGCAGCGTGGGGTTTCACCGGCATCAGGAGGGAGATGTTCTTGCCCCAGGAGCACTTCAATACCTGAACATCGGTGGTGGTGGGTGGTTGGGTGAGTGGGTGGTGGTGGTTGGTGTTGGCATCCGACAGGGCAATGTGGGGTTTCAAGGGCATCAGGAGGGAGATGTTCTTACCCCAGGAGCACTTCAATACCTGAACATTGGTGGTGGTGGGTGGTTGGGTGAGTGGGTGGTGGGGGTTGATGTTGGCATCCGATAGGGCAATGTGGGGTTTCAAGGGCATCAGGAGGGAGATGTTCTTACCCCAGGAGCACTTCAATACCTGAACATTGTTGGTCGCGGGCGGTTGGTTGGTTGGTGGTGGTGGTGGTGGTGGTAGTGGCATCCGATAGAGCAATTTGGGGTTTCAACGACATCAGGAGAGAGATGTTCTTACCCCAGGAGCACTTCAATGCCTGAACATTGGTGGTGGTGGTGGTGGTGGTGGTGGTGGGTGGGTGAAGGTGGTGGTAGTGGTGGTGGTGGTGGCATCCGATAGAGCAATTTGGGGTTTCAACGTTATCAGGAGAAATATTTTCTTACCCCAGGGGCACTTTGATACCTGAAGAATGGTGGTGGTTCTGGTGGTGGTCGTGGGTGGGTGGGTGGGTGGTTGGTGGTGGCGGTGGTGGTGGTTGGTGGTTGGTGGTTGGTGGTGGTATCCGATAGGGCAGTGTGGGGTTTCAACGGCATCAGGAGGGAGATGTTCTTGCCCTATGAGCACTTCGATACCTGAACAATGGTGGTGGTGGTGGTGGTGGTGGTGGTGGTGGTTGGCATCCAATAGGGCAGTGTGGGTTTTCAACGGCATCAAGAGGGAGATGTTCTTGCCCCAGGAGAACTTCAATACCTGAACAATGGTGGTGGTTGGTGGTTGGTGTTGGCATCCGATAGGGCAATGTGGGGTTTCAACGGCATCAGGAGGGAGTTGTTCTTGCCCGGGAGCACTTTAATACCTGAAGAATGGTGGTGTCAGTGAGTGGTTGTGCTTGGGTGGTTGTGGTTAAGTGGTGGTGGGTGGTGGCATGTGATAGGTCAGTGTGGGGTTTCAACGGCATCAGGAGGGAGTTGTTCTTGCCTGGGAGCACTTTAATACCTGAAGAATGGTGGTGTCGGTGAGTGGTTGTGCTTGGATGGTTGTGGTTGGGTGGTGGTGGGTGGTGGCATGTGATAGGGCAGTGTGGGGTTTCAACGGCATCAAGAGGGAGATGTTCTTGCCCCATGAGCACTTCAATACCTGAACAATGGTGGTGGTGGAATCCAAACATAGTTTTGTTTTGCTTACAAAAATCAATGTACATGCTATGACTTACCCTGCCCTGGCAGTCCTTGCCTTGGAGGTCAACAATGGCCTTCACTGCAGATTCATGCGCGCAAAACTTGACAAACCCATAGCCGCCTTTCTTGTGGAGCTTGACCTCGGCAATATCGCCGTAGACTGCAACAAAAAGTACAAAGTCTGCTGAAGTACAAACTCAGCTGAAGTACCAAGTTCACAAAGTGACCAGTGACCTTTTAAATGTAGCAAAGCTAGACCTTGGCAATACGGCCGTAGACTGTGATAAAAAAACAAAATCAAGGTGGGGGTTGGTGCTTAGGGAATGTGTAAACATGACACACCCAAAGCCAGCTTTCGTGTGGAGCTTGACTTTGACAATATGACCGTATACTGTAACAAACCAAGGAGGAGAGTCATAGCTCAGTGTAGGGTGTCAAGGGCAGGGGTTCTTTAGTGTAGGGTGTGTGTAAACATGACACACCCATAGCCAGCTTTTGTTTGGAGCTGGGTTTGGCAATATGACCGTGTACTGTATCAAGCCAAACCAAGGAGGGGAGGCATAGCTCAGTGTAGGGTGTCAAGGGCAGGGGTTCTTTAGTGTAGGGTGTGTGTAAACATGACACACCCATAGCCAGCTTTTGTTTGGAGCTGGCTTTGGCAATATGACCGTGTACTGTATCAAGCCAAACCAAGGAGGGGAGGCATAGCTCAGTGTAGGGTGTCAAGGGCAGGGGTTCTTTAGTGTAGGGTGTGTGTAAACATGACACACCCATAGCCAGCTTTTGTTTGGAGCTGGCTTTGGCAATAAGACCGTGTACTGTATCAAACCAAACCAAGGAGGGGAGGCATAGCTCAGTGTAGGGTGTCAAGGGCAGGGGTTCTTTAGTGTAGGGTGTGTATAAACATGACACACCCATAGCCAGCTTTCGTGTGGAGTTTGAGTTTGGCAATATGACCGTGTACTGTATCAAACCAAACCAAGGAGGGGAGGCATAGCTCAGTGTAGGGTGTCAAGGGCAGGGGTTCTTTAGTGTAGGGTGTGTGTAAACATGACACACCCATAGCCAGCTTTTGTTTGGAGCTGGCTTTGGCAATATGACCGTGTACTGTATCAAACCAAACCAAGGAGGAGAGTCATAGCTCAGTGTAGGATGTCAAGGGCAGGGGTTCTTTAGTGTAGGGTGTGTGTAAACATGACACACCCATAGCCAGCTTTTGTTTGGAGCTGGCTTTGGCAATATGACCGTGTACTGTATCAAACCAAACCAAGGAGGGGAGGCATAGCTCAGTGTAGGGTGTCAAGGGCAGGGGTTCTTTAGTGTAGGGTGTGTGTAAACATGACACACCCGTAGCCAGCTTTTGTTTGGAGCTGGCTTTGGCAATATGACCGTGTACTGTAACAAACCAAAACAAGGAGGGGAGTCATAGCTCAGTGTAGGGTGTCAAGGGCAGGGGTTATTTAGTGTAGGGTTTGTATAAACATGACACACCCATAGCCAGCTTTTGTGTGGAGCTTGACTTTGTCAATATGACCGTGTACTGTAACAAACCAAAACAAGGAGGGGAGTTAGTGCTTGGTGTAGGGTGTCAAGGGCATGGGTTGGTTAGTGTTGAGTGTGTATGAACGTGACAAACCCTTAGCCGCCTTATGTGTGGAGCTTGACCTCGGCAATACGGCCATAGACTGCAACAAAAAGTACAAACTTAGCTGAAGTACAAACTTAACAAAGTGACCAATTGCAGCTACTTTGGCGAATTCAGTTCCGATAAATAAATAAACTATAAGTGCTCGGCTAGCACTAAACCTAAACCCTAAACCCTAACATACGAGAGAAGTGGATGGTTAGCTCTTAACCTAAACCTGAACCCTAACCTACCAGAGAAGTGGTTGGTTAGCTCTAAACCTAAACTGTGAACCCTAACCTACCAGAGAAGTGGTTGGTTAGCTATAAACCTAAACTGTGATACCCTAACCTACCAGAGAAGTGGTTGGTTAGCTCTAAACCTAAACTGTGAACCCTAACCTACCAGAGAAGTGGTTGGTTAGCTCTAAACCTAAACTGTGAACCCTAACCTACCAGAGAAGTGGTTGGTTAGATCTAAACATAAACCCTAAATCCTACACCCTAAAACCTGAACCCTAACCTACCAGAGAAGTGGTTGGTTGGCTCTAAACCTAAACTGTGAACCCTAACCTACCAGAGAAGTGGTTGGTTAGCTCTAAACCTAAACTGTAAACCCTAACCTACCAGAGAAGTGGTTGGTTAGCTCTAAACCTAAACTGTAAACCCTAACCTATCAGAGAAGTGGTTGGTTAGCTCGTGCTCTATCCACTCCGGTGGGATGTTGCCCACGTAAACGTTCGTGTTGGATGGATCAGCCCTGCAAACACCAAGTAGCAAGGTTAGAAAGAGATTACAATTTTGAAAAGTTTAGTGTATGCTCTGTCAACTCGGGTGGGGTGTTAACCACGGAATCGTGTGTGTTGGATGGATCGGCCCTGCAAGCACCAAGTAGCAAGGGTGGAAAGAGATTACAATTAGGAAACAAATATTTTATGCTCTGTCCACTCGGGTGGGGTGTTAACCACGGAATCGTGTGTGTTGGATGGATCGGACCTGCAAGCACCAAGGTACAAGGGTGGAAAGTGATTACAATTTGGAACAGTTTAGTTTATGCTCTGTCCACTCGGATGGGGTGTTAACCATGGAATCGTTTGTGTTGGATGGATGGGCCCTGCAAGCACCAATGTACAAGGGTGGAAAGAGATTACAAAGTTGAGAATTTAGTTCATGTTCTGTCCATTAGGGTGGGGTGTTAACCACGTAATCGCTTGTGCTCGATGGATGGGCCCTGAAAGCGCCGAAACATGCAAGGGTGGAAAAAGATAAAACAGCTGACAATTTTTGTTTTTAGTTTATGCTCTGTCTACTTGGGTGGGATGTTGACTACGTTAATGTTTGTGCTGGATGGATGGGCTTTGCAAACAAGCACCAAGTTGCAAAGTTGAAAAGAGATTTAACAGCTAAACAGTTGTTATCAAGCTCAGGAGGGTCGGGTGGGGGGCAGGGTAATTCAAAGCACGCGCTTTTGCGCTTGTGAGCGCTGACTTTTTGACCCCCTCTGCGCTTTAAGTGCAGTTTATTGCAACCCCCTGAGGGCGCAGCAAGCAATTTTTGCGCTTTTTGCACTACAAAGCGCAGTTTTTGTGTTTTCAAGTGCGCTGGCCAACTTGGCCTTTGCAAGCACCCTGGTGGGGGAGAGGAAATCCCTGTCCTACCTGTCAATCGAATCATGGTCGGGAGTCGTAGAGCAATCGTCTTGCTTATGCTGAGCCCATCCACACCGGATCTTCCTTCCGCCAATAAGACTACCGTGCATCTTGACCAATGCGTTATCAGCATCCTCCTTGATGTGGAAAGATACAAAGCCGTAACCTTTGGAGCGGCCAGTGGTGTGGTCCCACATAATACGAACATCCCTGCAAATAGAGTTGGTAAGGTGGATTAGGGACTGTGTAGGAAGAAGGAGAGAGGGTTTGGGAGAATGTGGGTTAAAGAGAAAGAAATGGGGGCATGGGGCTAAGAAGTTGGTGGTGGTTAGGGGGGTGTTGGTGGTGGGGGGGGGGGGGGGGCTGTGTATGTGTGTGTGTGTGTGTGTGTGTGTGTGGGGGGGGGGGGGGGGGGGGGGGGTATGGGGGGGGGTAGGAGGGCTGGCAGGGACTTGTCACTTGATAGAACTGCTTGGCTGTTGGCCAACTCAGGCACAATGTTTGTATTTCCGGCTACTAGCAGCAGCTTCTAGGCAGCTCTCTGAGCCAGCCACTGGGCTAAGCCTCAAACATGAGTTTTCAGCAGCGCTAGAAAGCTGATGGCGTCAGCTTCAAGGTGCGCTAGGATGAATTTCGGTCTGGCTGATTTGCCAGCCAGGGGAGCTGCGTACAAGCTGCTGCTCGTGGCCGAAAAAGGAAACAGTAATCCTAACTAACCACATTCGCATGGCAGCAATGCTATTGACTGGGCATTCATCTGCCGGAACCGCGCATCTTGAGCATGGAAAGATTATGCGTGCTGAAAACCCAAGGCATAAAACAGAGCGTCGGAACAAATATTACCACGAGATATGTATCACGGAGATCAAACCCTTCAACCGACACCAGCACGGATGGCGAGGGAGGGATGGTGGAGGAGGCATGGAGCACCTATCAGGAATCGACGGAGGAGGAGAGGGAGCACTCTACTCGAGAAAGCGAAGCTAATTCTCGCAGCATTAGCTGAACTTTACAACCGACTTGATGCGTGCGTGCAAAATCAATTAAGCAAGTTGCAAGCAGAAGGTTATCGAGGGCAAACAAGGGACGCTTTCTTAATAGCTCAGGATCTCAGGTCAGTCCAGTTCAGCAGAGCACGAGGTATCACTCTATCTGATCTGGGGAAAGAGAGAAAGCGCAGAAAGCGCACAGCCAGTCAAAATAGGAGAGCGCACAGGTAGTCAAAACAACTGCCCGTTTAGCGCAGTCAGGGTCCAAAACCCTGCCCGCTTTCGCGCAATCGCGCGCGCGATGTAGTACCCTGGGTACCCGGGTGACTGGGCGTGTCAGTTACATTTCTGCAGATTCCCGCAGGTTTTTTTAGACAAGGGCAGGGAGCGCAAGTAAGGCACTCGGCTATTCATTTGCAATGAAGTGCTCAGAACACAATGCCAAGTGCAAGCCGAATGTTATGACAGTTGGTGGGTCCCCTCATGCGTGGACATCAAGTTTGAATCCATCAAACCCACGAGCGCGCAGACTGCAGTGAAAGCTCCGAAATCAACCACCGCTCCGAAACGCAATTTTGTAAGCTAGTGGCCCGGCCCCGAATGCAATCCAATATGGGTAGAAGGCTCATCAACGAGAGATCTAGCGGACCGCGATGCAAGTGCATTACAAATAAACTGGAATATTTACCAGCATGGGAGCCTTATTCACTTAGGACCAGCAGTGAAGTTCAAGTAAGCATGTCGTTTATCTACCTATTTCGCGACATCTGCTACAAACTCACGAGCATTGTCCGGAGGTGCAGAAGGCATTGTACAGCTGGGCATCCGTAATATCTGCAGGCAGATCGCCGACGAAAAGCTGGTGCATGTTGTAGTCATTGTAGCTGTTCGGGAGTGCCCAGTTCACTCTCAGCTCGTGGCCCAGATGGTAATTGCCGTTCAGTGCAAGCAGTGCCTTCTCTGCTGCATTCTTCTCCTGAAACTTGACAAACCCAAAACCAGCGGAGTTGCCGCTGGGCCTATCCTGTGGAAGGTATTTGAAAAACGCACAGGAAGTGAGTGTTCGGTCTGGTGTCTCATTCGTATGCGTATGCATGTGAGTAAGTATGGCACTAGCGGCACGACGGCATCTTTCCCGAGTATATAGAAAATTCCGAAAAATGCCAAAGAAGGGTAGGTAATTTCCGCGACTGTGTAGCGATGGCCCGGGCTATTTGTTTTTCGTGGGCGTTCTGTCGATATTCTCTCAAATGATCGATCAATACCGTGATTTGCCATGGATGATTCGCCTAAGATTCGGGAGCTGACGCGACCATCACTGCGTGACGGGAGGTTACACGAATGGATAAGAAAAAATAGTAGTCGTCGGCAGGCCCAGTACAACGTTTACCCCCCCCCCAACGTCCACAGTATGGACCTTGCCCCCCCCTAGAATTCCAGCCGAATCAAAATACGACAAAATACGACAAAATACGATTTATTACACTTTGTTACACCTTTCTACTCTCCGCCCCCGCTACTCGCAGGAGGAGGAATGGAGGAAGTCAAGAGGAAGTCATGAGCGAAGCGAATGACTGTTGGTTAGCGGAACGCCGCTGTTACTCAGCAAACCGTTTGGGCTTTCGCACTGTTCTTTTTGCTTTTGGTTCGTCCTTCTTATCAAGAGTTGTAACAATCTCGTCATAGGAATTAAATGCATTTGACCTTTGCATCCTTCTGATTTGATTGTCTTCTTTTTCTGGCTCTAATCTGTCTTTCACATTTGTAACAATGTTCATTTCGCTTGGTCTATATAGGCGTTTGACTCCTTTCAGCTTGAATCTATATCCTATGTGCTCTTCAATGGTGTAAATCTCTGTGGAAAACGTGGCTTTCTCCTTTTCAAAGGTCTTCTTCTGCAACATTACACGCACTCTGTCTCCTACTTTCATGGTCACTTTGTCATTCATCTTTTCATTCTTTTTTGACTGAGCTTCATATAGCTTTTGGCTGTAGTCATAATCATCATACACTTCTTCTGGGGTTGCATCTTTCAACCCAGAATGGGCTGTATTGTTGTAAAGCTCAACAATATCACCAAGTGCATCTACCAATTTTTTAGTCTTGTTCTCCAGTGAGTGTTTCTTTATCAAACCTTTCAGAGTCCTGGTAAAGCGGTCAACGATTCCCAGCTTGTTCCCCATCAGAGTAATGTGGTCTTCTTTTGCAACGTCTGTAAAAATCCTTTTATTTAGTTATTTATTGAAAGACTCAAATATTGAAGATGCAAAAAAATTATCTCCTGATACACTGTTGATATCTTCGTCTACATCGCCTATAAATTTCTGATAGCCGTCTAAAACGTCATCCATCTTACCGCTTTTCAATGGGTAACAATAAGCCTTTCTAGAAATGATGTCTATGCACATAAGAATTTGATTTATGTTATTATTTATCCTCTTGCTCGACAATGGCATAATTGCAACATCTATTTGAAAAGATCTTGGAGGGGCGGTTATTTGAATTTGAATTTGGTATTTTGTGGTTTTTGATATATTTGTGTGAGTTCTCGTGGATTGAAGTTATCTTCAATATCTCGTTTGGTAATCCCGTCATCTTTTAATCTAGTAAATAGCTTTGCCTTGGACAGCAATTTTAGATTCGGATTATTTTTTAAAATAGATTCAAGCTCCGTCATCCTATATATATTAGGACGTTAAACTTATTTTTCGCGGTATTGCACTTATTGCACATTAATCTGCAATTCCACTTGAAGTGTGCAAATCCATTATCTATTCTGTCAACAGTACATTGAACTTTGCTGCTCTTCTCAACCTTCATGTGTCCGTGACATCCAATACATACATTGTTTTTGATGTATTGCTCCTTGCACCATTCCACGTCTACATACTCCTCTAACATGTAGTCATAATCACGTTTCTTCGACTTGTCTTGTTTTTTGTCTTCCTGTATTTTTTCTTTGAAGAACTCGTCTAACCTCAGGTCTGTCAAGTCCATCTGCAGAAAATGTACGTCAGATAGCTTGCTGCACCTAGATACAGCTGAGTACACCCATCTCCTGTCCGTGATTGTAAGCAGATCTGTTATTACAAACTTCTCTGCAATGCAAGACCCTTGTTCGCTGTGACACGTATTACAGTGACTTAGATCGAACCTCTTGCAGATCATGTCGTGCGTTATATCTATTTTGATGTGTTCAGACGAGATGTCCTGTAGTTTGAATTCCTTTTTGGTCTGCCCGATTATTGTGTACCTCTGATAGCCTCTTTAGCGATTACAATGGTCTAGTGGTAGACCAGATTGCTAAGGAACGAAGAGTCGGGGGTTCGACTCCCCCTTCGGTCACTCTTGGCGTTGCAGGTCGTCGTCAACCGCGATGGTAGCTTGTCCAGTTGAGGTAGGAGACCGCTCCCTACCCGCGTACGACGGGCTCCCTTAACACCACGCCCCACCAGGCGTTATCATTACCTGTACCTCTGACTCGGACGCAACTTGATTGTTGCTGTTTTCTCTTCCCCATCGTCCTTGTATTTATAACTCCTCGTGATATTGGTTTTGCAAACTAGCTCTTGGCCGAAGTGATATGTTTTGCCATCCGCCAGCGTATAGCATTGTGCTGCCTTTCGCTTTTTACTTTTGTCCAGGCGATCGTCCACGAAAGTGTTTAAAACCTTTGAGCTGTACACAAGATAGCTGATTGCTCTCTCTATTTTTACCTTATTAACATCTTCTAACGAGGAAAGTATTCTATCCCCGAACCATTTTTTGATGGTTTCTTGTAAATCTTTGGTTTCGTCAAATAGGTCGTCTTGGATGAGGAGCATATCATCTCTGTCTTGTTGTGTTTTCAGTCTATGGTTGAATGTTAATGTATATTTATTATCGATTTTTTTTTGCACATACCCACATTTCATCTCAATTGTAGCATCATCATCAATCGATTCCAGTTGGTGTGAATCCCCATTGGCTATGACACATATATGTGGGTGTTTGTGCATGAACTTGTTCATTTCATTCATGTGTCTCCTGGTCATCAACATTACTTCCTCGAATATGATGGCTTTAATGTCATCTAGTGAAAATGCGTTGTTCTTCCCATGCTCTCCTTCGAAATTGAGGCCAATGAGATTGTGAAATGTGCATGCTTGGATATCATGTCCGTCTTCCCTGCTTTTCGTTAGCACATTGTTTACCTGGGAGTTATATGGGCATACCACCAATATTTCCTTATCCTCAAAACGTTGTTTCTTATTTTTTCCCAAAGTTTTATAGACATAGTCTTGAGCAGCATAGCTCTTTCCACAACCGGCAAACCCATCAATGATTGTTTTTGGTAAAACCTTGTCAACAATACGAATATCTTGCTCTGGGTATGTTATGATTGGTTTTGTTTTGTATTGTACAATCTCGTTATTGGGAGGCAGGGATCCTTTCAATATCTTGTATTGACCGAAATATGGGCCAATTCGCTGTTAGATACAGTTTCCGTCTTTTATTATGGCATATAGGCAGTCGGTTTTTACAGCAAGCACTTGATTGTCGACGCTCAGCTTTTCATATGCGTCATTGATCTGGAATCTTGCTAGATTCGTGAGAGCATACCTCATTGGTAGAAATCCGTTTATGAGCTCTGTTTTCTGTGTGATGGTTACAAGAAACACGTCATCTGCCATAGGTATAACATTTCCTTTGTGTTTGTTTGCATATTCTACAGCATCAGATCTGTTCTTGAAGATTTTTGAATGCCTGCTGGTGTTGTGTTTTTTCCCAAAAAGGCCTGACAGTTCGTTAGGGATTCCCTTTAGCAAATCTTTTGGGATGTGTCCGTACTTCCCCTCCCCCAAACACTGTTTTAATATAGTTGCTAGGTACCTACACTTCTTCCACTCAACTCGCAGATATGCCAATATTGTGCATTTGAATTTCAATTGCACAACTTCGTATCCATAAATGAGCATTTTATCCTGGTTGTAAATGGGGCGTTCTTCATCTATTCTGATGAGATACAGGTATCCTTTGTTGAACGGTTTCCTTTTAACTATTCCGCCCTGAGAATCAAGTGTTGTTTGCGTGAAGTTGTTTTGAAACGGGTCATCATATTCCACAACCTTTTGTTTCTTAGTCGTGATTTTTGCTTCATTTAGTGGTTTATCATCTATGTATGTGTAGAATATATCCCATGAATTTATAACTGGGAACCCTGGTCCATCAACCAACATCCATATGCAAGTAAAGTAATGCTTATTGATATCAAGCGCTGTAATCTCGTCAAGATCTGTGGTAGACAGATCTTTGTCAACAAGCCTGCCCATTGGTACTCGATCTAAACATGTTTTGAAAGCCTCACTGGCTTCAATGCTCATCTCGGATTTAAATTTATTACTTAGAAACGATCCCTTCACTTCTGATTCCAGGTTCTTGTAGTCTACAAACGTGTCTATGTCTAGAATTGGACACTTTGAAAAACCTTGCACTTGAGATGCATTCTCAACTGAGATGGCTATAGGTTTGCCGTCCTTTGTCACGATGTGGTTCAAATCTAACCGTGAAATAATATGTCCAGTTTGCATGATCGGCTTGGGGTCACATCCTTCTTTTTGAACTAAGTTTAACAGAACTTCTTTCATATCTCCGTTGTAGATGATTCTGATGTCCTTTTTTGATGCTTCCATTCCAGCTTTAATAATTGGGAATATGTCTTCGTATTTGTTTGCCAAGTGATACATGTCTGCTGTAACCTTTTTGACTTTTGGCACTACAAAGTTGGATGATGGGTGAGAGTATATGTCCTTCTTAGTTGTCTTGGCAAAAGACATCACTTCGTCTATGTTCTGCACATGTTCATGCCAATATATGACACGTAGTTTCTGGATACTGTATGTTTTTGTTTGCTCCTCAGGTGGTGGCTCACATTTACATACTACCCTGTTTTCGTTGTCGTATATTTCTGCTCCAAAACCATTCTTCTTGAACCACTTCAAATAATCCTCGACTGTCCTGTCAATGTCAGACACTCCGTCATATTCTTTTTCGAATATATCCCAATAAATTGATTCAAATGTGATTGTATGTTTATGATACTTCAATTTCTTGTTATAGGAGTCGAATGCTGGCTGAAAACCATTTAGAATCGCTTCAATTGCACATGCTCCGTTGGGTAAATTCCGATTCCTGGTCCTTTTTATACTTGTTTGTAAGCTATCTCCTTCATTGTCCCACTCAAATCGTATGAACTTACATTCTGTATAAACAGTATTTATGTTATCCCTGATAGTCCTGTACAAGAACGGCCTATCAACTGTATTATTCACAGGTTCGTTGGAGGTAATTTTTATTGCCAGGGATTGTGATATGAGTCTTGTTAACAAAGCTCCCATACTTGGGTCGTCAATGTCAAGTCTGTTCAGTAGTTCTGCATATCCTGTGAAAAATTTGTTTTTCCCAGCTAAAGTATTAGACACATACTCTCCCTCTTCAGTTTTTTTGGTATATTTGTCTTGGTTAATTTCGGCCAAAACCAACAATGTGTCTGGGCCGAAATCCTTTAAAGGACGAAAAGCGTTTGTGATAGAAATACATCTATACACATACAAAGTGTTGCTGGCCTGATTGAAAAGCTCGAATTCGACTAACCTTTTGGGAGCGTTTTTTTGGTAGCGTTCTTTATCATATTCTGCCTTTTTTCCCTCCTAACCTTTTTTGCTTCTTCTTCCATGTAGTTCTTGTACCATTCCACAGCATTATAGAACTCTTCTACTGATTCGTGACCCTGTTCGATCACATACTTTTTAGTAATCCTGCGTGGAGCTTCTCCTGCTGCTACCAAATGCTTTTTGTACCATTTTGCCAAAGTTTGTTGTGATGCCATTATAATTCTGTTATATATTAATATATGAACAATCTCTCAAGCGTCTTACTTAAAATACTCAAAAAAATAATGTGCATTTCAATTTTTAAATGAAACTCTATACTCCGACAGTTTCTGCCAATAATAACGCCTTTTTTTCTTCTCTTTTTTTTGCATGATATAGTCTTGCACGTTCATTTCGTTTTTCGCGAAATTCAGGATCATTTTGGTACCTGTTCCTGGTATATGCTTGTTGCCTCTCACGATATGCCTCGTCTGTTTGATACCGTTTTATAGTTGCAAGTCTGGCGAGATTATTTACATAAGCACGATATTCAGGGTCTTCTTTCATTTTCGTCTTGTGGATTTCACTAGAATAAGTGTGAACTTTGATGCAAGATTCGCTCATCTTATTATACTTGTAGTATATAATATGCTCAAGATTCTTAAGTATGATTCAATTTTATTTTTAATTCACTTACACAGACTCTGCCTTCAACATAGCCTTCCGTTCCTTCAATTTTGCATTATAAATCCGCGAACGTTCATTTCGTTGTGCACGGTATTCTGGGTCATTCTTATACCGTTCATTCTTCAATTGTTTCTTTAGGTCATCAACCTCGACTGATAAAGCCCTTATTGCACCAATTAGATGTGGTACAAGGGAGTTGTAATTGAGACCCAATCTCTCTTTGTCTGAGTCTAGGAATCTCACAGCTTCTGGACAAACGCCTATCACTTCTTGGGCATACAGCCCAATTTCCACTGCATTTTTAGCATCTCCCTTGAACGTGTATTTTGCCGGCTGCAAAGATTTGATCGCCTTCAATGACTCCTCAGGGTTGAGGTATTCAATCTGATTTTTATATGACTTGTCAGAAAGGTTAATGTATGATCCCGTCTGGTCAATCCTAGCTTTGGTCATGAATTCGAAGAGGAAATTGAATGATTCACTACCCCCATCGCTCAAGAAAGATATGCTCCCATTAATCTCCGACCCTGTGTCTGCAAAGTGAATCAAACCAGGCCCATTGGCTCCAGTCTGCGTTGGTAGTTCAAGACGACTCACCTTCACTCCGGGACCAATAGCAACAAAAGCGTTTTGTACATTCAATTGGTCTGTAAGATCATTGTAAGACCCTGAAAATAAGGGGGCTTGTTTATAAGTGCGTTATAGTCTCCTGAAAAACTGTTGGTGATCTTTTTGGTGTCTCTGGGCTGAGCAAATATATACTGAGAGGTGTTGTACATTAATTTATAACATAATTTAAACCATGAGGTCCAGAAAAAATGTGGGGAAAACAAAAACAAAAACAAAAACAAATACAATCAAACAAAGAGGGAATACTACCAACCAAAGAGCAACAACAATTAATGTTAAATTACCTGCTGATAGGACACTCCCTCGAATGATGGGATTCAACCCTTATGCATATGTGATAGAGATCCCCAAACAACCCCATCAAAATATGATAGCTCAGGCTGTAAATGGGGTATCTGCTGTAGAACAGCTTGCTAGATCTGCGAGGGCTGCCATGACTCAACAAAACACTGCACCACAAAATGTGTTTCAAGGAACTAGGACGTATATAGACCACTTACCTAGACCACCTTCCTCTCGACCATCTCCGTCTAATGCCAATTATGCAGCACCTAAAAAACGGTATGATTTGAGGCGGTCACTTGATAGATTTGACTTCAGGCACGCATCACCAGATTCAAGTGGCCAATCTAAGAGGGAGGTGCTTGCAATTGCAACCGAATACCAAGAACGTTCTAATGAGCCTGGATTACAAAGACTACTTGACAAACGGAGAACCAAAAATCATTATATAGATATCTATAATTATCTGAAAAATAAACTTTGATTATTATCAAAATATAAACTAAATGTCTGCATACCCAAAAAACCTCCAGTACATTACAAAACGGATCTCTAACTATAGTAGAGCAACTGAACGGTTGTCCACCCTTAATAGTACTTCGGCAACCAACAATGGTGTGATTACAGTCGACATGCCTTCCAACACTTTGATAGATACTGATAGCCTGATAATGAGTTTCAAAGCAATCACATATACTGGGGGCATGCCAAGGAAAATTGAATCAATCATACAAAGGTGCGACTTGGAAGTGAATGGGCAAGTGATAGGAGGGTTCTCCAATTATAATCAGCTTTTTAATATTATTGCTGATACATCCTTTGGTGCAGATTGCCACAACAAACGTAAGATTATCCAATCAGGAGGTGATGGTTCAGCTATTCCCATTGGTATTCCAAAAGATTATTGCATTGTAATTGGCTGACTCTCAATAGCTTTCAGCCCAGCATATTGGATACAAAACTCCTAGGGCAGGTTCGCCTTAGGATACAGCTAGATGGATCCAATTGTCTAATTGGGGGAGGACAATTTATTCTATCAGATATTTCATTCAGTGTGGATACTATCTCAATAGATGATGGGCTCTTTGATGCCGCACACAATGCCTTTCTGCAAAATGGAGGTGTGTATGAAATCATGTTCAAGAACTATTTTTCATTTTCATCAGCTGCATCAAGTTATAGCCAGTCCACCAAATTTAGTGTGTCGTCCCAGTCGGTTAATCGAGCTTGGGGATTGTTTTTAGACCAATCACCTACTGGAGCATTGGATGCTGTGACCAAAAACTGTAACACGTTCGTCAGGAAAGCGACTGGGATGGAAAGTGCTCAGTTCACTATCAATGGGACTTATTATCCAGATTTTAGGGCCAATGTTGGACAGTGTTTTTCGTTAACACAAAGGTTCTTACAACCAATTACAGGACACCCTAGGAGGGTCAAGTCCCCTTTGTGATTCATTTGCAAGCTGGCGTGATAAATTCTTTGTTCTCTCATGCAAGTTCTGCCACAATGATGATCAGTTCATGTCGGGCATTGACACAAGAGGGAACAGTTTGTCACACGCGATTGCGTGTTTACCTACGTAACACTAAAAGCAGGGGAAATACCCTGTCAACACACACACACACCAAGAGCGGACTTCGACCAGACCTGAGCCCAGGTAGCCCAGATCTGGCTGAGTCGACCCGCCGTAGCCGTGGCCAGCTACCTGGGATTACTCGGTTACACATACCAATTAATTAATTAAGTAATTAATTAGCTGACGCTGGTAATAACACGAGACTGTTATATGGCACTTGTCTTAACACGAGACATAACAATGCAGTGCCGTAGCATAACTCCTCCCGCCAGCGCATGCCCAGGTAGCCCAGATCTGGCAGAGTCGACCCGCCGTAGCCGTGGCCAGCTACCCACAGCTACCTAGGGTTTCTCGGTTACACATACCAATTAATTAATTAAGTAATTAATTAGCTGACGCTTGTGATAACACGATACTGTTATCAGGCACTTGTGATAACACGAGACATAACAATGCAGTGCCGTAGCATAACTCCTTTCGCCAGCACATGCAAAACCATAGTTACGATCATACCCTAAAGGACAGAAGAGTTGATAAGTCGATTGAGACGACCGATTCTCTCTCATTCAACTATCAAACTCTTGTCCAGGTGCGTCGGGATATCACTTCATGATAGGTCACTGCTAGGCGCTACTTGCTACCCCTTGCAGTAAGTGTTGGCCTTGTCGTGACACCAACCCGTCACGACAATCCAATACGACTGTCACGCATCATGAATAATCATGTTAGGCTCTTGCACCGCTTGACCCCTGTCGTGCATTGCAATCCCACCTTGCCGACCGTTTCCGGCAAGCTATGTATGTTCACTTAGAAACCGCAGTTTTATCTTCTTTTGTTCCTAGAACAAATTGTAACTCATTCAACTATCAAACTCTTGTCCAGAACAACCTCGGGTAATCAACCCTCTGCGTCTTCCAAGTCTCTACCGCTACCGGCCCACGGAAACCTCCGTTGCAAGCTCCAATCCCCGGTATCCCGACTTAGGTATACAGAGACCCCCACACCTTTGGTACCCCTGCCAGGGCCGAAAAGGTTGTCTACCATGAAGGCACTCAAATGTACTGAGTTGATGTTCTCCTCTCATCAGCGGTATATATGTACCGGGTGGAATCGAACCACCTAGCCCCCCCCCTGTGGCAGGGGTACCAGGATAGGTATGTTACCACTGCAAGGCTGCTCTACCAACATACACATTCCTTCAGGTACACGTCAGGACACAAGCCTTGATAAACACGTGGAACAAACCCACCCCTGAACAACTAACACAACACACAATGCGAGGAACACGAGGACAAGTCAGAGCTGCTGCAGAAGCAGAAGCGCGCTCAGACGCAGCTGATCAAGCACAAGCTCAATCAGACGCCCGACAAGCCCTCTCAGACATAAGTAACACTTATTCTGAACATTCCATCACAAATCAAATAGCACAACTGCATCTGCATAACCCCATCAACATACTTTCCCCCAACCATCCCCCTAACGATCCCCACTCACCCCTCCCACTGGGGGGCAGCCACCCCTGGTACGAGGGGGAGTCATCGGAGATATGACATCCCCTTCCTATGGCACTGGCCACCCACATACAGCCTAGCCACAGCAGGCGCAACCCTACTCAGCCCCCAGCCGTTTCACCTCTGCCCCCAGCTTACGCTATCAGCCCCAGCCCGTCAAAACTGACCCCCAGCCTTCAGTATACGCCTCCAGCCTTAACCCATCGCGGACCCCCAGCTCTACTTCAGCCCTCAGCCCAAGGCCAGCGCGCAGCTACAGCCACCTCCAAAAGAACAATTCTGTGTACTCTACGGCACTAAGGCCTAAATCAGCCCTTAAGCCATCCACCACACACTCAAGCGTGGAGCGGCGCAGCGTGGAATGCGCCTAGCCCTTGGAAGCTCACACGCCATTGCTGAAACACCCCGCCCCGTCTCGTGTGCGTGAGTGAGGATGTGAGGACATGAGTACCGTACCCACCATTTCCCCAGGTCCGCGACCGTCTGCACTGCCCTCCGCCCAGCCGCCAGTGCACAGTCCCCTGCGGAATTTATACCCCTGCGGAGGACATTCACTGGCGCAACTGAACAACGCACCAGCAGGTCCTCCACACGACCACGAAACACCCTTTTCAGTCAGAAGAGGAAGTAGAAAGCCCCAGCAACGACTTGCCCACACTCCCCGACAGGGCTTCCAGAACCCTCACCACACGCAACCAGCTTCCTGCAAGCCAACCTCGGCAACGGGTCAAGCCAGCTTTTCCTCGACAACAGTGATCCCACCACAAGCCAGTGCACCCCAGCCTGGACCAGGGGTAATCCAGGCGGTGATCCTGCAGTTCTTCTGACAGGTGAGTGGTTCCCCGATGATTGGGCAGATACTGGGAGGACCACCTTATCAAAAGCGGTAGGCCACACCCACCCAGCCCACCAGACTTGAACGATTAACCAACCCCACCTCATGAAGAAAGATGAGGGCCGCACCTCCACCAGACTTTTCACAGGGAGGTGGAGCGACGCTGATAGCAATGACAGCGAACGTCACGCCGCACTCATGATGCGTGTCCGGTTCCGTCCTATCAGGCACCTCAAAAGAAATGATCCAGTACACGGCAGGCAGCAGGTATCACATATCCAAAGCCTGGTCTGATGATGTAAAGCTACATTTCAACATCAAGAGAACCTGCCAGTGGAGGGTTGTTGGAACAGATGATGGTACAGGTCTATGAGAACTCCTCAACCATTGTCTTGTTTACAAAAACACGAGCCGCGTGGATCCAGGAGTGCCAAATGCCTCTCCAGGCCAGCCACAAAGCTCTTGAATGGAGTCCTTCCAAATCACGAGCATGGTCACCAATCATTGAACCCAGCCATTGATGGAAGCCTGAAGCTCCTTCATTTCTACGACCTGGTCAAAAAACTGGACTAGCACTCTGAACTCAAGGTCACCCTCTCGATGCCAAAGAGGATGTATGAGAGTTTGACTGCTACGGGACAATGCAGGCCTCCTCTACCCATGCCTCGCATCTTGATGTCGAATTCACAAAGAAGGACGAGCAGTTTGATATCCGGGCTGGAATCCCCAATTACCGGGAGCATGGCCAAGGGGTGGCCAACTACTTGATCGCATGGCCCCCACCCTGAAGGAGGAAAACTTGGCAGCTACAGGATGTCCACCCCCCTCGGTTGCCTGTGCCATCGCAAGCTCTCAGCTTGACCAAGATCAGCACACCTTGGAAAGGATGTTCGCCATTGCCCCAAACTGAAGCATCAAGAGAGAACGATTATGACAGCACAAGGCATGCTGTCTGTGTCTCCAAACCACCAACAACAGAGGCCACGTCATGCACGCCAGACGCCTGCTTTTCCGTCACCCCAGTACCCCAGTTGCACCCCAAGGCCAGAAACGGTGACCCAAAGTTCTTCCACAGTTTGCACACCATGCAACATCACTGACACGGTTTCCGACACTTGCTAACCTGAACAAACCTGGGACCCCCAACCCCTCCTGGTGCCCAAAAACCAAGCACGGTACGCCATCTGGCTACCTAATCAATCCAGCAAAGGCTTCGCCCCACCACCACCTTTGGACCAGCTCAAATTCTGGAGTGCCTACTTTCGCTCAGTGCAATGGCAGCTGTACAATTCACAGCCCGCATACCAACAGCTAACCACCCGCCCCCCCGACAGCAGTAACATACAGCCACAGACTCCAGTGCACAGGCAATCTCCCTACCCCCACCTCAGAACATCAGGTACAAGGGGAAGAACCCCGACCCTTCCAGCAGGCCAACCCAGGGAATCAACAACCAGAGAAGCATGGAGGAAACTGGTGGCGGGTATCAGTGGCTACAAGGCCAACACAGCAAGGACCCAGGGTGGATATAAGGGGTTTCCAGTGAAAACAAACCAGGGCACTCAAACGCACTACCAAGGGCAGACAAAGGCACTAACAACAACAGATCAGCAGCACCAAACGACCAGACGTCGTCATGCAATGCACAACAAAACCAAACGGCAGATTGCAGTTGCATGCAGCAACACATAAACCAGCAGTTGCATGATACAGTCGTTCGCCATTCGTGAGGACTCGTTTTGAACCCTCCGGCGTGACGACATGCCCCACACCCCCAGATCAACCACAGCCGTGCAACCCCAGCCACCACAACTAGAGGAGCTCCACAGTGCGGTCAATTGATTACAAGAACCTGACTGTTAATGCTAAGCGTAGTAGTCAGCCTTCCGACAGGACTCCAGCGGCAGAGACACAGGCTAGCTCCACGGCAATTACAGCCCATTCAATCCTTCCCACTGATGGACTGGTCACAGCTCCTTCTCCCCTACACTCGGCTCGAGTATCACAGCACGTCACCCAAGCCAGCATCATCGGGCCATCAAGACCTCTCCTCATGGTGAGGTATACAGTCTTGCGAGGGATCTTGATTTGGTTCGAGAGAAGTGCGCACCTGCAGAGTCACAGGGGGCCTTTCAGGTCAGACACAGCCGGTTAACAGCCCAGCGCGCAGCTTGTGTCCACCACCCAGTGGACACTTTGTACGTCGACTACAACACTGCTTCTGGCCACGAGGCCCTCTACAGTCAACCTTGCTGCAAGGGAACATAGCCCAGCTAACGGTGTTACCGTACCTGGCCAACGGTCCCACCAACAGGGAAACCTCTCTTTTAGCGTCCGCCACTTGCCTCCTTCATTGCTTCAACCTCATGGTCCTCGTCGACCTGAGTTACCCGGCAGTGGTCTCCAACTAACTCAATCTCGCAATCTATGGCAGACTCATTAGGATACGATCCCTCCCATTCCACCACAAGACGATGCGTTCAAATGACATCAAAAGCTCCCTCACAAGTAGATTCAAATCCCGTCATTTTTTTGCAGCGCACCCCCCAACGGATCACTTTTGTCATTGCCCTGCCCCTGACCCAACACCATCTTCGATGCCCTCATCGGTCCCACTAATGGCCTGCGGCAATTTCTGCTTACCTGACATTTCGCAAGAGAAACGCAACATTGCGCCTTTCCCTCCACTTGTCCATCGCAGAGCCTACCTGCCACAGGTCGCGCTTTGACCGTGGACTTGCCATTCAGTCCATATCTCGAACCAAAGCAGCTCCCTCCATCTAGGGGAGGCCGCCGCCGAGACTAGGGTATGTTCAACCTTCAAGCTGGGAGGTCACCCATCTACAACATGAGGATGAACTTTCGAGTGAGAACCTGCAGCCACCTCTGCTCCGCGCTCTCATCTTGCCCCACCTCACCCCGCTGAGTACTTGCTTATTACTGCTCACAATGGCAGCACTCCATCTCCTACCTCATCCAACCCCAGCCGGTGACGCTATGACGAACCCCAAGACTTCTTCAACGCAGCTGATGATGTCTACTGCTTCTACTGCGACCAGGTCAAGAGTTCCTGGAAGGCCCAAGCAGCAGTTTACCAGCTCCACTTCTTGCGCTTTCCCCTTTCCCTTGCACCTGGCCCCTCCCACTCCAGCTTCACTCCTACTCCTGCCTGGCCGCCTCCAGGAGGCCTTACTAGCTGGCCTCAATCATATGGACCCCAACTATCTGCAGGAGGTGGGATTAACAACAGTATGCCAGACGGAGTCGGTCACAACCCAATGCAGCATAGAGGGGCCCTACATCCGACTGTGACCTCTTCATCGGTCATCATCAAGATGCACTAGGCGCAACGCAAAGAGATGGCAGCATGCTCACAGAATGACCCCCCGCCAGTAGCGCGGACTAATGGAGAATTTGAGAATGGCTACAAAGGGATTGTGCCTCCTATGCACATAGAGAAGGACAACTACAACAGGCATCCTCACTAGTCCCTACCGCAATCCACCTTAGAAAAACTTGCTCAAGACAATCTGCGCTGAATTGCTCCTGCTAGGCGTCATAGATAGAGCCAGCTTCCTTCAGCTCCGCATGCAGCAAATCCTGTCGTCGCCTTAAGAAAGGAACCTGATTGCCAGTAAACACTGCAAACAGAGTGTGCCTACAACTACAAGGCCATCAACCTCCTGACCAAGACATGCCCACAGGTTTCCAATTGCATAGGAATTATATTCCAAGACCTGGGTGACTCCAACGTGGTTTACACGAGTAGACCTGCGCTCGGGCTTCTCCACGTCCCACTTTGTCTGCCGGCTGCCAAATTTCTAGCCTTTTGGTGGGACAATCAGCTCTACTACAAGGTTCAGCGTGTGCCCTCGGACTGAAACAAGCACCAGCTTACTTCCAGAGGTCATTGAAACTGAGTTGGGGCAAACGTGGTCTCCTCAAGTAGCCAAGTTTTTCATTGATGACATTCTGGTGTTCCACATCGCCACCTTTGCTGATCACAAATCAAGGACGTGTAAGCAGTACTACATACAGTGTCTTCATCGACATTGGCCCTCCCGCATACACCCTGACAAGTCCTGCTTTTCGTCACATCGACGGGGTCGATTTCTTATAGGCTTTTCGAGGTCAGCAAACCATGGTCTCATCCTCACCCCGCAAGCGAGCCAAAGTCCCAAGCTATCCAGGACCTGCGCTAACCCAGCAACCTCAAGGACCTCAAGACCATCTGGGTAAAAGACGGGGAAAGGGGAAACTAAAAGAAAAAGAAAAAAGAGAAAAGAAAATCTTCGCTACTAATAACGGTTGTTTTGTGAAAACTTTCAGCCATAAGCCAGACCCCCTCAATGAACTCACCAAGAAACGATGTCAAGTGGACTTGGGGACCTGAGCACACAGCAGCCATTGTAGCCATTAGAGGAATATCAGCCACCAGGCAAGTTTTTGCGACGCTTTGTCATCAATCCGCCGCCCCTCATCCACTGTGACTGAGCCACATGGATTCGGAGCATGCTCGGCTAGCTCTAGTCGGAAGTTAAACTAAGACCATACCTCGTCGCCTGTGCCAGCCGCAGCCTTAACAGCATGAACAGGGTACAAGCCACTTCAAAGAGAAATGCTGGCTGCTTGCTGGTCTTGCAAGATCTTTCCGAGTATATGTCTCGGACTAATTCACACTGCTCACTGATCACCAGCCTCTGCTTGGATGTTCTCTCTTCTGCCAACGTCCCGGTGCATCGCTCGATTGCATGCATGCTGCAGTCAGTTGATTTTGACATCATGCCCAAGACCGGTGCACAGCATGCAACGCTGACAGCACCACTGTCTAGGTTCCCAGCCCACTGCAGAGGACAACACTGGGCGCTCGCATTGACCTGGACGCTACCTATACGC